>JBCHJU010448763.1:0-13135 GCA_039654505.1 Plocamopherus imperialis
AGCATCAGCATCAGCAATATTATATTTATATATTTTATTATCAGAATTATTGTGGCTATTTGTAATTATTACTATAATTATTTCCTTTTTTTCCACAGACTTATTACTGTCAACGAGGCTCTCGATATGGTTCATTATGATTGCCGACTCTGATACGAAATTTGAGACTGTGGACATCTATCTTGAACCACCAGCTGTTTCTGAAGACACATTGTGACAGTCGGGATGAGGATGGTGTCGGGGCAATTTCAATAACTTTTGAGGAAGCGTCTGAGAGCAGGTTATAATGAAGTATGACCACACGCACAAGAGATGTCCGTGAAATTATCAATTTCGAAATTTCGACAATTTCAACGGTTCTCGAACTAGTGACAATGACTGCAAAGGCTATTGTGATGAAAATCGGCCTCAAAACAGACGAAAAAAAACTAAACAGTCACGGGACCAATTGATCTAACCAAAACACCAAACAACCAACACCACACCAACAAAAAAGACCAGCAACACCAAAACCAACAACACCAGGCCAAAAAAAAAAAGGGACCAACAACACCAGACAATCAAACACCAAACTAACAACACCAGATCAACAACAAAAGACCAACAGCAGCAGTCTAAAACCATCACACAAACAACACCAGAGAAGCAACGTAGACCAACAACACCAGACTAATAACACCAAACAAGCAACACCAGACCAACGACCCGAGACCAAAAGCACCAGACCAACAACACAAGACCAAGAACACTAGACCAACAACACTAGACAAATAAGACCAGAGGGAAAACAAAAGACCAAAGCCAAAAGACCATCAACACAGAAGCACCGACAAAGGACCAACAACACAAGACGAAGAATACCAGACTAACAACACCAGACCACCAAACACAAGACCGAAAATACCATACCAACAACAAATGACAAACAGCATCAGACCAAAAACACAAGGCCATCAACACCACACAAAAAAGACTAACAACACCAGACTAATAACACCAAACAAGCAACACCAGACCAACGACACGAGACCAAAAGCACCAGACCAACAACACGAGACAAACAACACCAGACCAAAAAAGCCACACCATCAACACAAGGCCAAAAACACTAGACCAACAAGCCAAGACCAACAGCACCAGACCAAAAACAAAAGACCACAAACACCAGACCAAAAACAAGAGACCAAAAACACCAGACCAACAAGACGAGACAAACAACACCAGACCAACATCAAAAGACCAAAAGCAAAAAAAAACATCAACACAGGACCACCGACAAATGACCAACAACACCAGACAAAAATAACAGACTAACAACACCAGACCACAAAACACCAGACCGAAAATACGAGACCAACAACAAATGACCCACAGCATCAGACCAAAAACACCAGGCCATCAACACCACACAAAAATGGCCAACAACACGAAGCCCAAAGACAAACACCAAAAACACCAGAAAAAAAGACCAACAAAACCAGACCAACAAAACCAGACCAACAACAGCAGACTAAAAACAAAAGACCACCAACACAAGATGAAATAACCCCAGACCAAAAATAAAAGACCAACAGCCCAAGGCCAACAACCTTAGAAGAAAAAAAACAACTGACCGACAACACCAGATCAAAAAGAAAAGACAACAACACCAAAACCAACAACA
Organism: Plocamopherus imperialis; assembly: GCA_039654505.1. Classification (NCBI taxonomy): domain Eukaryota; kingdom Metazoa; phylum Mollusca; class Gastropoda; order Nudibranchia; family Polyceridae; genus Plocamopherus; species Plocamopherus imperialis. The sequence continues at coordinate 1,664 of JBCHJU010448763.1, forward strand.
ACAGGCCAAAAACAAAACACCAACAGCACAAAAAAAGTAATACAGACCAGACTAACAAAACCAGACCAACAACAAAAGACCAAAAGCAAAAAAGCATCAACACAGGACCACTGACAAAGGACCAACAACACCAGACGAGGAATAACAGACCAACACCAAAAGACCAAAAGCAAAAGAGCATCAACACAGGACCACCGACAAAGGACCACCAAACACCAGACAGAAAATACCAGACCAACAACAAATGACCAACAGCATCAGACCAAAAACACCAGGCCATCAACACCACACGAAAAAGACAAACAACACTAGGCCCAAAATCAAAGAACAAAAACATCAGACCAAAAAAGACCAACAACACCAGACCAAAAAAAACCAGACTAACAACACCAGAGACACCAGAGCAAAAACACCAGACCAAAAACAAAAGTCTAATCACACCAAACCAAAAACACCACACAACTAACAAATGGCCACCAACAAAACATCAACAACACCAGACCAAAAATACTACAAAAAGAAAAAAAAAAGATCAACAACACAAGAGCAAAAATAAAAGAACACCAACAAAAGAACAACAACAAATGACCAACAACACTAGAGCAACAACACCAGATCAACAACACCAAATAAAAAAAGAACAGACCAAAAACAACAGCTCAAAACAGCAAGAACAAAACAAAATAAAATAAATACAAACAACATCAGACCAAAGACTAAGAACTAACAACACCATACCAAGAACACGAGGCCAAAAAGACAAGACCAGGCAAACAACAACAGACTTATAACAAAGAACAAAGGCAAAAGAACTTCAACACAAGACAACCGAGAAAGGACCAACAACACCAGACAAGGAATAACAGACTAACAACACCAGACCATCAAACACAGACCGACAATACCTGGTCAACAGCAAATGACCAACAGCATCCAACCAAAAACACCAAACCACCAACACCACAGCAAAAAGACCAACAACACCAGCCCCAAATGCAAAGACCAAAAACACAATAAAATAAGAAAAAAAAAAGAAAAAAAAAAGACCAACAACACCAGACCAACAAAAAAGTCCTACGGCACCAGAGCAACAACACCAGACCACCAACACTAGAACAACAACACAGGCCAAAAACACTAGAGCAACAATACCAGACCAAAAACACCAGATCAACAACTCCAGACCAACATCACCAGACCAACAACACCAGACCAACAGCACCAGACCAACAGCAACAGACCAACAGCACCAGACCAACAACTCCAGACCAACAGCAACAGACCAAAAAACACTAGACCAACAACCCCAGACCAACGACAAGAAACCAAAAACACCAGACTATTAACAACAGACCAGCAACACTAGACAAAACACAAAAAACCAACAACACCAGACAAACAAATCCAAACCAACAAAACCAGAGTAAAAAAAAAAAGCAACAACAAAGAAAACAAAAACCAACAACACAAGACCAACAAAACCAGACCAACAACAGCAGACCAACAACACAAGACCAACAACACAAGACCAACAACACAAGACCAACAACACAAGACCAACAGCAACAACAGACCAACAACCCCAAACCAACAAAACCAGACCAAAAAAAAAAAAACAAAACCAAAAACCAACAACACAAGACAAAAAACAAACGACTTACCACATAGACCAATCACACCAGACAAAAAAAAACAACCCATCAGATCAGCAACAAGATACCAACCACATCAGACAAAAAACAATAGACTAACAACACCATACCAAAAACACCAGACCAAAAATACAACAAAACCAGATCAAAAACAAAGGGAGCAAAAACAAAAGAACACCAACAAAAGAAAAACAACAAATGACAAACAAGACCAGGCCAAAAACACAAGACCAACAACACCAAACCAAAAAGAACTGTATAAAAAACAGACCAACAACAGCAAGACCAAGATAAAACAAATACCAATAACACCAGAACAACAACACCAGGCCAAAAACACCAGAACAATAACATAAGACAAAAAAACGCTTGACCAACAACACCAGACGAAAACCACCAGACCAAAAACACCAAACGAACAACATAGACCGACAACACCACACCAGCAAAACATTAGCAAAAATAAAAAAACAAACAAACATCAAGACCAGACCAACAACACGAGACCAACAACAAAAAACATCAACAAAAGAATTACACCAAGAACACCAGACCAACAACACAAGAACAACAACACCAGACCAACATCATCAGACCAATAACACCAGATGGAAACAAAAGTAACAAAGACCAGACAAACAACACCAGACCAACATCAAAAGACCAAAAGCAATAGACCATCAACACAATACCACCGGCAAAGACCAACGACGACAGACGAAGAATAACACACTAACAACACCAGACTACGAACGCCCGACCGACAATACCAGACCAACAACAAATGACCAACAGCATCAGACCAAAAACACCAGACCATCAACACCACACACAAAAGACCAACAACACCAGGCCCAAAACGAAAGACCAAAAACACCAAAAAAAAAAAAAAAAGAAAAAAAACAGAAAAAAAGACCAACAACAGCAGACCAACAAAAACGACCAACAACACAGGCCAAAAACACCGGGCCAACAACACCCGACCAACAACGCAAGACAACCAACATCACACCAACAACAGTTGACCTACAACACCAGACCAACAGCACCAGGCCAAGAACACCAGACCAACACCACCAGACAAAAACACCACACCGACAACACGAGACAAAAACAAAAGACCAACAACAACAGAGCAAAATCATCTCACAAACAATACCAGATGAACAACACCAGACAAAAAATGCCCATCAACAACAAAAGACTAACAATATCAGACCAAAAAAAAAAAAAAAGACCAAGATCACCAAAAGAAAAACGAAAGACCAACAACTAAAGACCAGAAAAGACAAGAAAATAAAGACGAAAAACATCGGACCAAAATCAAACGATCAGCAACACCAGACCAAAAACAAAAGACATCCAACACCAGACAAACAACAACAGACCAAAAAAACCAGGGCAAAAGGAAAAGTCCAACAAGACCAGACCAAGACCAAAACCAACAGACCAAAAACACTTGAACAACAACGTCAGACCAACAACACTGGATCAAAAATAAAAGACCACCAACACCAGTCCAACAATAACAGACCAAAATGACAAGACTAATAGCACTAGAACAACAACACCAGACCAACAAACCAGACCAAAAACAACAGATCAACAACGCCAGACCATCAACACCAGATCAAAACCACCAGACCAACAACATCAGACTAACCATACCGAAACAAAAACAAAGGATTAACAACAACAGACCAAAACACCAGACAAACAACGCCAGACAAAAAACATAGAACCAAAAGTACCAGACCAAAAACACAGATCAACAAAACAAGACAAAACAACGAAACAAAAAAAAATACAACAAACGACAAACAACACAAGACAAAAAAACACCAGACTAACAACACAGGCCAGATAAACAAGCCCAAAAATACTAGACCAACAACACAAAACAAAAAACAAACACAAAAGACCAACAACATAAGACCAACAACAGCACACCAAAAAAAAAAAAAAAAGGACCACCAACCTAAGACCAAATAATACCAGACCAACAACACCAGAACAAAAACAAAAGACCAACAACCCCAGATCAACAACACTAAGCCTAAAACAAAACACGAACAACAGAAGACAAAAAAACACCAGACCAAAAACACCAGACCAAAACGACAAGACCAATAGCACCAGACCAACAACAATATAATCAGCTAAACCAGACCAACAACACCAGAACAGCACCAAAAGACCAAAAGGAAAAGACGATCAACACAAGACCACCGACGAAAGACCAACAACACCAGACGAAGAATAAGTGACTGACAATACCAGACCATCAAACACCAGACAAACAATAGCAGAACAACAACAAATGACCAACAGCATCAAGCCAAAAACATCAGACCACCAACACCAGACCAAATCCTAAGACAGAAAAACACAAGACGAAAAAAAAATCAAGAACACTATACGAACAACAAAAGACCAACAGCACCAGACCAACAACACCAGACCAACAACACCAGACCAACGAAACCAGAGGGAAAACAAAAGACCAACAAGACCGAACAAACACCAGACCAAGATCAAAAGACCAAAAGCAAAAGACCAAGAACACAGGACAACCGAGAAAAGATCAACAACACCAGACGAAGAACAACAAACTAACAACACCAGACCATCAAATACTAGACCAACAATACCAGACATACAACAAATGACCAACAGCATTACACCAAAAACACCATACCACCAATACCACACCAACACAAAAAGACCAACAGCACCAGGCCCAAAACCAAAAACAAAAAACACCACACAACAAAAAAGGAAAAAAAAATACCAATAATACAAGACCAACAACACCAGACGAACAACACCGGACCGACAACACCAGACCAAAAATACCAGACCAACAACACCACACCAACAACACCAGACCACCAACACTAGACCAACAACACAGGCCAAAAACACCAGACTAACATATAACAGACCAAAAACACAAGACTAATAGCACCAGACCAACAACACCAGACCAACAAACCAGACCAAAAACGAAATAATACCAACATCAGACCAAAAACAAAAGACTAACAACGCCAGACCATCAACACCAGATCAAAACCACCAGACCAACAACACCAGACTAATCACAACAACACGACGAAACAAAACAAAGGATTAACAAAACCAGACCAAAACACCAGACCAACAACGCCAGACGAACAACAAAGGATCAACAATACCAGACCAAAAACACCAGATCAACAACACTAGACCAAAAAAAAAAACAAAACAAAAAAAAAACTACAACAAACGACCAACAACACCAGACCAACAACACATGACAAAAAACACATGATCAACAACAGCAGACCAACAACTCTAGATCAACAACACCAGACCAAAAACACCAGAAGTAGAACAAAAGACCAACAAGACCAGACAAACAACACCAGACCAACAACAAAAGACCAAAAGTGAAAGACCAACAACACCAGACGAAGGATAATAGACTAACAACACCAGATAATCAAACACCAAACCAACAATACAAGACCAACAACAAATGACCAACAGCATCAGACTAAACACACGAGACCACCAACACCACACCAAAAAAAACAAAAAAAAAAAACAACAAAAAAAACAGACCAACAACACCAGGCCCAAAACCAAAACCAAAAAAAAAAACCACCAGACAAAACAAAACAAAAAAGACCAACAACAAAAGACCAACAACACCAGACTAACAAGACCAGACCAACAACACCAGACCACCAAAACAAGACCAACAGCATCAGACCAACAACAACAGACCAACAACACCACACCAACAATACCAGATAGAAAACAAAAGACCAACAAGACCAAACAAACAACACCAGACCAACAACAAATGACCAACAGCTCCAGACAAAAAAAAAACAAAACAAAAAAAAAACAACAAAAAACAACAAAAAAATAACAAACAAATAAACAAACAGACCGCCAACAACCCACCAACGCAAAAAAGACAAACAACACCAGGCCCAAAACCAAAGACAAAAATACACCCCCCCCCCCCCCCAAAAAAAAAAAAAAAAAAAAAAAAGGAAAAAGGAAAAAAAAAAGAGTCAAAGACCACCCGACCAAAAACAAAAGACAAACAGCAACGGACCAAAAACACCAGAGCAACAACACCAGACCAACAAAACCAGACCAACAACATCAGACAAACAACACCAGACATACAACACCAGACCACCAACACCAGACCAACAAGACAGGCTAAAAAGACCAAACTAACAACACCAGACAAACAACACCGGATCAAAAAAACAACAACAAAAAACAATAACACTAGACAAAGAAAACCAGGACAACTGCACCGCCACCACAACAACAACAGAGGAACAACAACGTCACCACCAGAACCACCACCAACAACAAACAAACAACATCGCCACCTAAACGACACCAGTGCAATGACACCGCCTGTCAAAAACATCGACACCAACAACAAAACCAGACCAACAACACTAGGCCAGAACACCAGACGAACAACCCCTGACTAACAACATAAGACCAACATCACTAGACCTTTAACACCGTCACCAACAAGAACACCAGACCAACAAGACCAGAACAACAACACCAGGTCAACAACATCGCCAGGAACAATACCGCGATAAAAAAAAAATAAAAAAATAAATAAAAAAGAAAACCGCGAACAGCAACAAGACAAATCCAATAGCATAGCAACTAACAACACTGCCAGCAACAACACCGCCTTCAACAACAACATTGACCCCAAAACACCAAACCAACAGCATTAGACCAACATCACCCCCACCAACACAGCCAACAAAATCGCTAACAACAACAAAGCCACAAATTCCACGGCAACCATTAACACCTCCACCAACAACACCGACACCAACAACAAAACGACACCAGACCAACAACACCAGAGCAAAAACTGAAAATGAACAACACCAGGCCATCAACAATGGACCAACAACAAGGCAGTCAACATTAACACCAAACCAAGAACACCAGGCAAAGTACATCGTCACCAACAGCACCATAGGTCTGAAAAGACCAGACCAACAACACCAAACCAGCAACATCGCCAAGAACAATACCGCCACCAACAATACCGCCACCAACAACAACAGACCAAAAACATTTTATTAACTACACCAAACCAACAACACCGTTACCACCAACTCCGTCACCAAAAACAACACCAGATCAAAATCAATATACCAACAACACAAGACCAACTAGAGCAGACAAACAGCACCGTCATCGACACAACAGAGAGACCAACAAAACGAGAGCAACAACAACACCAGAAAAATAACATCAGACAAACAACTCTACCACCAACAACACTCTCATCAACAACACTAGAACAGCAACATCAGACAAATAACACGGCTACGAACAACACCGTCATCAAACCCAAAACAAGACGAACAACACGGCCACCAACAACACCGTCATCAACACTAGACCAATACCACAGTCATAAAAAAAACAAAAACCACACACACACAAAAACGACAACAAACAACACCACCACCATAAAGAACACCAGACTAAAAAATCCGCCACCAACACCAACAACATCAGACCAAAAACAGCAACGCCAACAAACCAAACCAATAACTGCGCCACCAAAAAAAAAACACTGGAACAACACTGGAACAACAACACTGGAACAACAACAATGGAACAACAACACTAAAACAACAACACTAGAACAACAACACCGTTACCAATAACAATAGCGGCAGACAACAACGCGACCAACAACAATGCCAGAACAACAAAACCACACCAAAATATAGCCACCAACAGCAAAGCTAACAAAAGCAACAATAGACTAACAACACTGCCACCAACAACACAAGACTAAGAACACCGCTACAAAGTAACAGCCAGCAACAACACAAGACGGGACAAACAACATCGCAACCAACCACACGGCCACCAACAACACCGCCACCAACAACAACATTAGACCAACAAGACGAGAGCAACAGCATGTCCAGACAAACAACACCAGACCAACAGTATCGCCACCAAAAAGAATATCAGACCATTGAGACCACCATCAAAAACTACAGCATCACAACAAGAACACCACCAACACCAACAACAACAACAACAACAACACCGCCACAAAAAACACCGCAACCAACAACACCAGACCAGCAACAACGCCATCAACAGCATCAGACAAACAACACCGCTACTACAACACCGCCAGCAACAAAACCAGACCAAAACCACAAGACCAACACCACCACCAGCAAGAGCAACACCAGACCAACAACACAAGGCCAACAACACTGCCAGCAACAACAACACCAGGCAAACAAAACCACCACCTACAAGTCCAAACCAACAACAGCAAACCAACAACAACGCATCCAAAAGTAATTCCAGACCAACAACACCGTCACCAATAACAATAACAACAGACTAACAACACTGTCACCAACTGCAATACCACACCAATAGCACCGCCACCATAAAGAACAGCAGACCTACAGCACCGACACCACAAATACCGACACAAAGAACAACACCAAACAAACACAACACCAACAAGACAAGACTAACATCACCACAATCAATAACACGGTAAAGAACAACAAAACCAAACTAACAACATCGTCACCAAAATGAATACCAAACCAAAACAATACCACACCAACATCACGCCAAAACAACAACACTGTCAACAACACCACACCAGCAACATCACCATCGACAACACGCCACTAACAACAGTGCTACCAACAACGACAGCAGACCAAAAACAAGTGGCCAACAACTCCGCAAACAACAACGGCACCTCGAACATCAACACCAACAACCACAACAACAACAACAACAACAACAACAAAAACAACAACAGACAAACAACACCAAAACCACCACCACCGACACAAAAGCAACTCAAAACCAACAACACCACTAACAACAATATCAGACCAAGAACTGCTCACCAAAAGACCAGACAAAAATAACCGCCACAATAACAACACCAGACCAACAACACCGTCAGCAACAATACGTCCAGACCAAAAACACTAGAACAACAGCATCATCATCACCAAGAACACCAAACAAGCAACACCACCACAAAAAAGAATATCAGACCAAAAAACACCGCCACCAATAACAACAACATCACATCAAGAACGCCGCCATTAGCAACACCGAACCAACAACACATACACAAAAATAAAAAAAACAAAACAAAAAAAGAAAAAAAAAAATCCGCCACCAACAACAAGTCTAGACCAAAAGCTTAGACCAACAAGACAGTCAAAAACACCAGACCAAGAACACCGCCAGCAACAACACCAAACCAAAACCACCAGACCAACAACACCAGCAGAAAAAAACAACACGAGACGAACAACACAGCTACCAACAATACCGTCATCAATAGCTTCGGACCAACAACACCACCACCAACGACACCGCCATCAACAACACCAGACCAAAACCACCAGACCAACAACACCACCAGAACAACAACACCACTAGCAACAATACCGTCATCAACAACAGCACCAGACAAACGACACCAGACTAACAACACAAAACTAATAACACAAGATCAACAACACCGCCACCAACAACACCGCCACCAAGAACAAAATCAGACCAAAAACAACAGCATCAGATCAATAACGCAGCGGTCAACAATAACACGAAACCAATGTCACAACCACCACATAGATTAGCAGACCACCAACAAAAAAAGAAACAAACAAACGAAACAAAAAACATCACACCAACCACACCGCTACACACAAAAAAGCAAAAAAAAAAAAACAAACAACAAAACAACAACAACAAAAAATAAATAGAACAAACACAGTCACCAACAACAAAAGAACAACAAAATCGACACCATAAAGAACACCGCAACCAAGAACATCAGCACCACACCAACGACGCCGTCGCCACGAACAATACCGGACAAAGAACATCATACCAATGACGCCGTCACCACCAACAAAACCGGACAAAGAACATCATACCAATGACGCCGTCACCACAAACAACACCGGACAAAGAACGTCATACCAACAACACCGTCACCACAAACAACACCGGACAAAGCACATCACACCAATGACGCCGTCACCACAAACAACACCGGACAAAGAACATCATACCAACAACACCGTCACCACAAACAACACCGGACAAAGCACATCACACCAATGACGCCGTCACCACCAACAACACCGGGCAAAGAACATCATACCAATGACGCCGTCACCACCAACAAAACCGGACAAAGCACATCACACCAATGACGCCGTCACCACCAACAAAACCGGACAAAGCACATCATACCAATGACGCCGTCACCATAAACAACACCGGACAAAAAAACATCATACCAACAACACCGTTACCACAAATAAATCCGGACAAAGAACACCATACCAACGACACCGCCACCAACAAGAAGAAAGCCAGAAAGGAAAAAAAAAAGAGCAACGTCACCAACAACAATATCAGACCAACAACAAAACAGTCACCGCAACACAAAAATCACCAACACCACCGCCACAAACGACACCACCGTACTCAGAACCCCGTCAACAAAAACAAAAGACCAGCAAAACCGTCACCAAGAACTACACCTTCACTAAATGCACCCTCACCTACAGCAACAGCACCACCACCACCAACAACAACAAGAAAAAAAACACAAAAAACCCACCACCACACACACTAACAAAAAGCAACAACAACAACAACATCTCCACCGTCACAATTACCACAACAATAGTACAAGTGAAGGAACAAGAAAAACAGCAATAAAAAAAACACCGCCAGGAGCAAAAACGCCGTTTCCAGCAAAAACATTGTCAGAAGCAACAATAAACAAAGCCAAAACCAAAAACAAAAAAACAAAAACAAATCAAAAGGTCAACCACCACCAACAACAACACCTGAGCGCCAACAACACTGCCATCAACACAAAATGATGTTAGGAACAACAACGCCATTACTAACAACAACAAAAAATAAACACCGTCAACAACAAACAAAAAGAACGTCACAAAGAAAAACTTTGCAATACAAAAGACCGTTACAGCCACACTCGTACAACAACACCAGACAAATGACCTCCTCCTCAACAGTATCAAGAACAAAAGCAACACATTCACATACAACAACACCGACACCAACAGCAACCAACCACCATCAACAACACCCACCCCAAGAACAACACCGGACTAAGACCACCGTAACAAACAAAAGCACCGTTGACAACAACAACATCGCCAAAAACACCACCAGACTCAGAACACTGTTACCTTCAACAACACCAGACCAACAAAACTGACATCATCGATAGCCTCGCCACCAAAAACATGGACACCGTCAACAACTACAACTACACCACCAGACCAACAATGTCATCTCTAACAACAACATCGCCACTACAGAATAACATGACACTAACAAAAAGCGACAGAATTTACAACACCGCAACCAAGAGGAATACTGTAATAAGAACAGCGTCACCAACAACAACACCAGACCAACGACACAGTTACCAATAACAACACCAGGCCAACAAAAGGACTCCATCAACAATACAGTCACAAACAACACCAACACCACCAACAAGATTAACAGACCAAGAACACAGTCACCAAAAACATTGTCGCCACAAAGAACACAGTCACCAGCAGCAACACCAGACCAGGAAAATCGACTCCATCAACAACACCGCGAGCAACAAAAACATCCCATCCAACAGCAAACCCGAATTAAGAAAACAGACAAAACCAACAACACAGCGAACACAAAAAACATCCCACCCCACAGCAAA
>JBCHJU010448874.1:0-13124 GCA_039654505.1 Plocamopherus imperialis
TATATCATGTATTATATGTTCGTTCCAACACGCATACACTGTTGCTGAAGTCTATATCTTTACTTGTTGAAATTTATTTATTTACTTTATATTTTGTTTTTCTTTTTTTTAAACATTTTTCCCATAAAGGGCTTGTGGTATTTTTTATTTTCTGTGGAGTTTTTCTATCACTGGGTTGTTTCTTTTTCTTCTCATTTTCCTTACATTTCATTGAGGCCATCAATTAAGTTTACCGGTAATCTAAACTCAGCCACTTTGTTTACCGGTAATCTAAACTTTGCCACTTTATTAACAATCTCCTTCGTACCGCTATTCCCGTGCACTGCCTTTTGTCATGCCTTCCTACTATCAGTTGCAAATGTGCGGACAGTGCATATGTCCTATTGGAAAGGTTCATTTTAGTCTTGAGACATATCAGGCCATACCACAAATTACATTTATTTAACATATTTTGTGTTTTTATATATGTGTATATTTTTATTTAACATTTTGTGTCTTCATGTCCATGCTTCAGGTCATTCTAGTCAGTGTTAGTTTTTCTTGATTTTCATAATCCTTTTTTTAAATTCATATGAAATTAAATATATACATAGGTCTTAGTCGCTCCTTGTTTTGTTTTGTTTTTCTAAACCAGCTAAACCTCTTAAAAAGAGCATCAAAATTAATGTGCGAAAAACTACTTTACTCACTCCAAAGGAAGTTTTGGGTTTTTTTTATTTTTTATTTTTGAGCCCTTATCAGAAGTCATGAAAAACAGTGGAGGAATGCACATTTTCATTTTCCATCATTTGGATGATTACAAAAAGCATTTTTGATATATATCATGTTGATCAAAGATTGCACACTCTTAATGTCATCTCTGTTGACAAGATTTTTTTTCCACCTCTTTTTTCTTCTTTGAGTCTAAGAAATGTACTATTATCTTTCTCGTTCCAGTCCAGAAGATTCCAAACTTCCTTAATGTAGACAACTTAGGTTAGGGATACATTTGTTTTTAAATTTCTTATAACAACTGTGGCGGTCTTCTTTTTGACCATTGATAGTATCTTAAACTTGGTATTAACACCCACGCCCCTACTTCTTTAAAAACAGCAAACAAACAAGCAAACAACACCACCAACAACAAAAACCCCCCAAAACAAAACAAAACAAAAATACAAAGCTTCATTACAGCTTTTCTCCATTTTTTTTTTTTTTTTTTTTGTTAGATTGTTTGCACTGTGTGGTAGGTAGCCTGATTTATTTTGATTCTAGTAATTTTGTCTTATCTTCAAATCATTGCCACCAATTAATTTTAGACCAAGACAGGAAATGTTCATTCCATCCTTTAACACTCTCACCTGCCTAACTTTCTGTCTGACGGCTCTTAGATCTTGATCCAGCCTTCTTTTGTATTTCAACACAAGTACTCCCTTCAAACTCAATTACATTACAATACAATTAAACCATTTTTCTTTTGTTGTTGTTGATGTTTATGTTTCATTTGTTTCGTTATTATGTTTGTTTTTGTTTCTTGTGATTCTTTTGTTTTCATTTTTTTTTTAAGACAGCTATTTGTGATTAGCTTTCCTTTGCCATCAATTTCAAAGACATAATTTTATGCCGTATTGTCCTGAAGCAGTTAAAATTTTCTTTCAAGAATTCCCTCCATTTTTTAAGTTTGCCCATCCTTTTTTCTTGAATATGATCCCATCCCACCAACCCGAAACCCCAAGAAATAGTGACTTTATAAAAAAAAAAAAAAATGTATTGGTCATATCAGATTCTGATACAATCTTTGATTTCTGCACTCCCTCAACTCCCTACACAATCACTTTTTCCTCATGGGGTCTTTTATTTCTTATTCCTTTGGAGAACTTATTGCTGTATTCTTTTTTTATGTACAATCAATTTATTTTTTCCAAAACTATTTCCTCAGTTCTATCATAACTTACTGACAATTATTATTGTTACACATTTTACTTTGAAAAGAAAAAAAAGTAAGACATAAACCACACAGTTTTATCATTTCTTTGATACTGTTGTACACTCTGTTATTTCTTGAGAATTCATTCCTAAAATTTTCCCCTCAATGATTAACTTTATTTTCTTTTAAAATATTATGCTGTCTGCTTTTCTCTGGCTGGTTTCCATTGTAGCCTAGACTAATTTTTTAAGTTACAATCCACATTCTTTGATATTCGCACTCTTCTTTCTGTCAAAAGTTCGACGTATTTTCTATTTCTATCAGAAATACTCCATTTGAAAATTCTGTATTCCAAAATAACATGTGATTGTCTTTCTTTTTTTTCTTTTTTTTTCAATCCTTTCCTCAACGGATCTCTTTATCCAGTTAAATAAATGTGTTTTATGCATAAGTATATAGATATAAAAGTATATGTATGTGTGTGAATGTGTGTGTGTGTGTGCATGTGTGTCTATGTCTCGCCTACATATATATGTATATGTGTATAATTTGTTATTTGTGCAGGAAAAAAAAAAGGATGAGAGAGTATGCAATTATGTCTGCATCTCTGTTTTAATATCTTTATTTTTGAGTATATGAAATCTTTATTGACACAGAATAGAATCTCAGTCATTTTAAAGGTTTAAAGCTTGTTTTGGTTGGGTTGGAGTGAGTTGTTCAGTCAAAATGGATGCTTGGATGTTAGTTGATTGTCTGAAAACAATATTTACATATACATTGACATTTCTTATCAAATGAATTAAAATTCACTTTTGAAGAATGAAATGTTGTTAACATCTTTAAAAGTCCATCACCAGCCACTTTCCCAAACGAAAAAAGGAAAACAAAAAGACCACCATCTTCTCTTTTCTTTCTTATCTTCTTTTTAGAATCCGTCAGTCCCACAACGTCTGGGTTTTCGTCGGACAGCCTAGGTTTGAATTACCTATATAAATCTTGAATATCGTAGTATAATTTATATTTATAATAATATTTATATACATACGTATATACATATGTGTATGATAATGAAATGTATCACAGATGCTAGATAATTTAGTAAAGTTATTTATTTAAGAAAAGTTGGCAATAAAGAAGGCCGATTAAAATGAAATCAAACGAAAAAAGGAAAAGAACGAAGAAAAACTTTTATGTATAATGATAAAATAATGGGTCTGAAAATGTTTTATTTTGGTATTTTCGTCCTTCACCCCTGTCGTATTTCGTCTTTTCTTCCTTCACCCCTGTCATAATATCTGTGTATTTCTTTGCATTGTAGAACATTTCATCTTGCTTAACAGCTTCATGTATTTCGTTGATTTTCTTAATTCCTAAGTTGGAGAATGTGTCTTTGTGTGATTTGGTTTCGATTCTGTTTCACCCTCACTAATAGACTACTGATGGTAACCATATTATTTTCCAGAGGAGTCATGGTAATTCTAATAATGATTAGGCTCTACTGGAGTGAAAATGGAGAGTGCACTATATCTGTCTTGTCTGTCAGACAGATTGTCTCTTGTGGTCTCTGTCTGTCTCTCTTCCCACCCCCCACCCCCCTCCAACCTCTTAACCTCTTTCTCTTCACTTCTCCTCCTCCCTCTCTTAACCCTCCCGCACTTTCTCCTTCTCTCTATCTTTCCTATTCCAACGTACATGTATAAGTGTGCGTACTGCTTAACATGTGTACTTGTTGTGTTTGTCCCAAGCATTGCCTGCCTGAGTGGTATCTGCTCATTTATTTTATTGCGAACTTCATCCACCCGCAGAGCTGGAGAAACGAATTTAAATAACGCTTGCTTTTTCTCATATCAAGTAAATGCCGTAGTTAGAGCCAGTTGTGTTTGCCTGGAAGAAAATATCCACCACTGTCACCACACCAAGTTGACATCTAATCACCACTACAACCACACTACATAGACCTTCTAATCACCACTGACATTGTGCCCGTAATTTTAGGGACTGATGTCATTAGTCAACCTTTACTGTCTCTTTTCCTGTTGATAATCAGGGGGATTTACTATCCCATCTCTATTGTCGCTACCCTTTCCTTGTTGATAATTAAAGCATCTACTATTGTACCTCTACTGTCTCTTTCCGTGTTGATAATTAAAGCATCTCTTGTTTTACCTCTACTGCCTCTTTCCGTGTTGATAATTAGAGCATCCATTGTTTTACCGCTACTGTCTCTTTCCATTTTGATGATTAAAGCATCTGCTGTTGTATTTGTACCCTTCTGTTTCTTTCTGTGTTGATAATTAGAGCATCTACTGTTGTATCTCAACTGTCTCTTTCTGTGTATAAAATTAGAGCATCTGCTATTGTACCTCTATTGTCTCTTTCCATCTTGATAATTAGAGCATCTACTGTTTTATCTCTACTGTCTTTCTGTATTGATAGTTAGAGCATCTACTGTTGTACCTCCAATGTCTCTTTCCTTGTTGATAATTAAAGCTTCTAGTCCCACCTCTACTGTCTCTTTCCGTTTTGATAAATTTGAGCATCTACTGTCCCAGCTCTACTGTCTCTTTCCGTGTTGATAAATTTGAGCATCTACTGTTGTACCTCTATTGTCTCTTTCCATGTTGATAATTAGAGCATCTACTGTTGTACCTCTACTGCCTGTTTCCATATTGATAGTATTAAGTCCATTGCTGTCTGAACTCGAGCAAAACCAATGCATCCACGACCTATTACCGATGTTTCCTCCTCCATGAGTTCTCTTTTATTTGATTTGTTTTGTTTGTTTTGTGTTTGTTGTTTTTTCTTCTTCTTTTATGATCGGATGAGTATAATATCGCGACAGGGTGCAATACACTACTAAAATGGATTACAGCTAGCTAAGGTCTACTGTGTTAGTTACGCCGTGTAACGTTAGATAGCCTACAATATCACATACAAACGTCAGCATCGAATGGGCTTTTTTAGTCACCGACTAGTACCAGCGGCCTTTTCAGACGATTGATGCATATGTATACGGTACCAATACATCAACACAATGAGGACCATTGTCAATCACCGCCTCACTGGCTAATATTAGTACCACAGTACATCAACAAGGCTTGGGATATTTTTGTCATCGGGTATGCCTAGTGGGCTTTTCAAACTAATCAGTAAGATTGGGAAAATTGCTCGCATAGCTTTAGCAGCTGATAAATAGTTCGAGGGATCCGTGAACGAGTTCGACTATTGCGTGAAAAAATGTATAGAAAATAGAGGAAAATATTTGGGACATTGCAATTTGTTCGAGGAATCCGTGAGTTCGACGAAGGTCTGTTCGACGAACGCGTGTTGCACTGTATTGTACCTCTACTGTCTCTTTCCGAGTTGATAATTTGAGGATCTACTGTCACACCTCTTCTGTCCTTTTTCCTGTTGATATTAAGTGATCTACTGTATTTTTATATCTTCAATGATTCTGCGCCTGTCAATATTTTAAACTTTTCTCCTGTCACCAACTTACTTTCTGTCTACCAGTAATCACCACACACTTCAACCATATCACGCTTGCCTCTGATCACCACCGATTTCGTGATAAAAATGCTGAGGATGCCTTTCGCACTCGCTGTCTCTTCTTTTATTGATACTCCAAACATTTCCTCAATGCCGCTTTCGTTTTGCAAAAGGGAAATTTTTTCATTTGTTCTGAACGGAATTTTTATTGTACCGTGTCCAAAGACAGCAAACTATGAATGCCTCTATAGTTTGATGGGTTCTTTTTGACAATACCGTTAGTCTCATGTCCGTGGATGTTTCTAAATTTTAATTGGTTCTCAATTGAAGTTTTGTGGAATTTTTACTACCATTTTCACTCAAACTTCAACTAAAGACAACAAAGGTTGTTCACATTTTTATTTCATCATCTTCCCCTCCCCCCAATAATTGTTTGCACACTAATTGATCAATCTGTGCATCAACCAAATAATTAATCAAACATTCTTCGTACATCCTCAGATTATTTTTTAGATAATTGCAGGCATTTAACTTGATTTACTTTGACTTCACTCGTTATCTTTCATACAGAAGGAGATCTGAAAACCATTTTTACTGCTCCAATGAATAATGAATTCATTTGCTTACTTTTATGATTCATTTGTTGTTTTGCTCTAATGACAATGATAAACTAATGTTTTTTCTTGCCCCAGGATTTCTCTATTTCTCAAGCAATTATTAGTATGTTCTCATCAGGTTTGACATTTTTTATTCCTTCAGATCCAGGATTTTTAATAGATTTTTCTTTCTAGCTTTCAGCATTGCAATCCGTCTCTAGTAGTTTTGACTAACTGATTCTTTCAGGCTTTCAATTTCATTTTCAGGTGACGAAAGAGTGGTCTTCTTAATTTTTTTCCTCTCCATTCACATTTTAACAACAGCCATTTTGCCATAGTTTCTTTGTTGATCATAATGAAAAATGGGATTTATATGACATTTATCATTTGTTACTTTTTTTTTTTATCTTGCTCCAGATGATAGTGACTTTTTATTATTGTGTGATTTTCTCTTTGCATAAAACCCATAATACATGTCATAATTGATTTCTTACTAACTAAAATACTTTTTTTTTGTTTTTGGTCTAATAAGCTTAAGTAATCGAAATTGTATAAAGTAGACACTAAGTAAAATATTTTGAAGGTCAAAGGAGGTTAGCCGTTAGCCTTTTCCAACATCCCCCTTCCCCTTCCTTTTCAGAATCTTTTTAAATTTCTTTCTTTCCCCTGTTTGTCTTTAGGAGAAAATAAAATATGCATTTGCTCATTGTTTTATGTTTACTAATTTACCATCTTTTGATAATTTTCACTCTCTTTTTACTCTATCTGGTGCCTTCCCTCTTGAAAGTCCTTCTGTAGCCACTTCTGTCCAGTGCCATCTTACTTGTACAATGTTTTGACTTCCAACTTCAAGGCCCCTTGGGATGTCACAGCTGTATTTGCCTCTTTTTGATCTCACTCTTTTCTAGTTTTCCTTCCAACATTTTTCCCTCCAGATGTCTCTGTCTTTTGAAGAATGTCAGAGTATCTGTGTGGCATGAGAATATGAAAAGGTTCATTCCGAAGTCGAATATTGCCCCGTGGTTGAGGTTGTCTATGATTTTTTTTTTGTCTTCTTTTTCCTTCATTTTACAATAGTATTTTTTTTATACCATAAATAAAAAAAAAAAAAAGAAAGAAAGAAATCTTTCAATGCTTTTGCTAGAAATAGTATTTAATCTAGTATAAAGTATCTTTCGTAACTAAGATTTCATTATAATGTCCTGGATAAGAATTTTTGTTTTATATGTATAGTACATAGGCAAACCTTAGTTTTTACGTGGGAGAGCGTCACATATTTTATTTTTACTTGCTCTTATTATTATTGTGTCTTGTGTTAATACAAAAAAAAAGGAAGAGAGGATTACGTGACAGCCACGCCTCTAGCACCTTTATACAGAAGCATCAACACGCCAGCCAACCAACTTCACTCTTTAAACTCATGGATTTCCGTCTCCCCTTCCTTCCATTCACAGACCAGAGCCCATGAAAGACGCTTGGTACATGTATTTCTTTCAACTCTTCCTATCCAGCATTGTATCGGCAATGACCCCCTATGCCACAAATCCTCTGTCATATCAATATTATTTTTATTATTACCATCTCGGTATCCCGTATTATATTATTCATATTTCGTCTCTCACTTTCTTCAGTTTCTGTGCGTTATGTCTGCTTTTTAGTTGCAAAATGAGCATCTTCTTTTTTTTTCCTTTATTTCCTTCCCTTTCTTTTTTTTTTCTTTAAAAAAAAAAAAAAAAAAAATTAATATTTATATTCCATTTAGCTCTTAAATATGCAGCACCTGTTTCTCTCCTCCCCTGTAGTATTCTGCCTCCTGTCTGGTTTTGCTGCTAATCATGCTCGGCCTGATGTGTTTAATCTGTTCAGTTTGTGGAAGAAAGTGTCATGTGTCTGTTATGTTGCCTCTGTGGTCTTTTTCTTTGAATGGATGAACTGATGAACGGTTGATAGTCTGTTGGTTGGTAGGTGTTGTTTGTTTTTTTATTTTTATTCCATTTGTTGTTGTTTTTTTGTATTTCGTATTTCATTTTTGTGTCTTTGGGGATTTTAAAATTTTATATTTTTTTTATTACATGTATTTTGTTTTTGCATCTTATTTTATTCCTTTTTTATACGTTCCTCCCTCCTGTTTCATCTATGTGCCTTGTTTATTTTTCTGAGCAAATCCCAAAAGAGAAAACTTACTTCTTATCTGAACCAGCGCTCGTCTGAGCTTGGGCCCTCTGACCAGAAACCATGCCAAAAAGTTTCGCAGTCTTCTGTAGCTGATCTGTGTTGCTGTATAGAGTACTATGGATGTCTAGGGAAGGGGTGAGGTACTGTTCACCTAGGGTGTTTAGACATGAAGAATAAAAAAGGATGTGGTGGATCGTTTCTTGGGGGTGACTGCCGAAGAGGCAAGCCGGGTTTATGTCTCCACAGATTCTGCTCAGGTGGGCATTAAGTGTGGTGGTGTTCTTAGGCAGAAGATCGTGGGCTGGTCTCGCCTCCCTAGAGTGTTCAAGGGGTCTTTTGGATTGGGGAATGCCATGCATTGGAAAACAATGCTTTTTGTTTGGCCCATTGCCGATTCGTTGAGCCATTCTTCTCTTTTTTTAGCTTGGATGATTTGTCTGAAAGAGAAAACACAAAAGAGTGAATCTAAGGGTGGGATGGGGTTGGGATGGGGATGGGAGGGCTTGAGGGTGGGCCTGTATTTTTTTTTTTTTTGACAGCATGATGTGTTGTAATTTTCATTTTTTATTTTGAAATGCTAAGTTGCTTTAACTGTTTTTGTTGTTTGAACATATATATCAAAAGTCAAGTTATAATATCTGTAATGTCTTGAATTTAGTTTTTTTTTGTTTGTTTGTTCGGTGATGTCAATGATATTGTGTGCACACCCTCTACTCCACCCACCCCCCTCCCCGTCATCCCTCCCTATCCTCTCTTTCGATTAAAAGCAAACCAGTAGTTGAGTCACCCTATGAGCAAGTATGAGCTTAGTCAGTTATGTTTAAAAAACAAAACAAAACAAAAACAAACCCATCTGTGCAGGCATGAACTTAAAATTCAGATTTTTCTGAGTTGTTTTTTTTTTCGTTCTTCTTGTCTTGCGAGAAGTATTATAAATGAGTGTGTAGTCCCACAGGAGATGGATGATAAACTGGGAGATACCATGTGCCCTTGCACATTTTAAAAAGACCCTGAGTGATAAAAAACAAAAAAAAGAGAGAGAGAGAAAAAAAATAAGAGGAGGCCATAACTGCCGCCAGCCTGGCAAAATTCAGTTCCCTACCAAAACAGTCAGTCCTTTCAATGTCATCATGCACCTCAATACCCTCTTGAACCCCTCAGACTTGCTGATCAGTTCACTACTCTTGAGTTCTAGTAGAAGCAGCAAAGATTTGAGGGGAAGGAAGTGTGGCAGGGCATTCATAATGCTCTTAGAATAAGAATTCTTGCCCAGGTGTAGCACAACCTTGCATCAAGATCATCAACCTAGTCGCAGTGTATACCATTGAAAGCAGTAGTCGCTGTGTGTGGTTCACTTCCATATTCACATAATTATTAATATTCCTGTTCCACAATTTTATCTCATGATTTATTTGAGTGTTTAAGCGTCATAAAAGTTAGCAGCATACCATGAAATAAACCACTCAAGTCAGCTCTCCCCCCATTGCTGGTTTATGATAATGTTCGTCTTTCCTCGTTGCATGGCGTTTTGCATGCAGAGCCCGTCTGGGGTTTGGCTTTCAAAATTTGGATTAGAAGTCCTTGTGATAAGTAGATTCAGAATGACATTTGTTAGTATTCGGTATTTACTGCATCACCCACAATACGATGCATGAATTTTCTTATGAGCCATGGAGAATGTATGTTAGTATGGCGGCTAGAATTCAGTTGTGCAAGTGTTTTGAATTTTCTTTGCCCTCTTGCTGTATGGATGATGATCGTCACATTCCTAGTTTACTTCTTTGCATGCATGAGAATAAAAAGTATGTCGAAAAGCAAAAAAGTTTGAACACTTCCTCATCCATCTCCCCAAAGTGTTGATCAAAATATCCCCATTTAAAGATGAGAGAACAATTCCCCCCCAAAAATTAAAAAATATGAAGATGGAGAATTCCTGTAAATATTTGTTTGTTGATGTAATGCTACGTCATATTTCAAACAGACAGGAAAGGTAAATTTTAAATTTAAATTTTGAATAAAGGTTCTGCAAGAGAGAGCATACAGATGGGAACATTTTGTATACAGGTGGAATAATTTGGCATACAGATGGAAATATTTGCCATACTGGTGGAAACATTTGGCATACTGGTGGAAACATTTGGCATACAGACGGGAACATTTGGCATGCACTCATGCAGATTATCTTAGGGGTCAATCTTAGTACCCAAAAACTTGACACTACAAGATTTTGTTACTTGGATTGACTTCAACTTAAATCCATACCATCACTGTGTCTATATGGATGACAATTGTTTCAGTAGTATGTCTTTTGCTGTTTGCATCTTGACTTCTCATATATGTGTATACGGTGTAGTTTAGGCAGTGACCTCGATGCAAAGACTTTTTTAACCTATTTTTTCTCAAATCCTACTAGTTATAGTAATGATTATATAGTAGTGATTAATCTTTTTTTTTTTTTTAAATTCTTCTGAGGTTAATATTTCACTCTTTAAATAACATTTCTCTAACACATGATTATATACATATTTCTGTATAAACAAATACATGTATATAGATGTATGCCTAAATCCAGATACAGATTTGTGTTAACCCAACACTTTTTCAATGATACCTGCATTCCTCCTTTTTTTTTTTTTCTTCTGATTTTATCTTAGCATCATGCTTCTCACCAGTAAATAGATGTATAGTTAGACTGACAGGTAGTTAGGTAGTTGACAGTCAGGAAGACAAACATATATTGACAGAGCAATATATAGATAAATATATAGTTTGACAAATTTATAGGTGGGTACTCAGACATATTAGATAGGAGTAGTTGTTGAATCAATATATATTTTTAACTCTTTGACTAAAGTCTATATTGACATGAACATGACTTAACTCTTTGACTTCTATTTGTCCATATATTGGGATCAGCATGAATGTGCACGTGCTGATATATGGGCAAATTGTAGCCAAAGAGTTAAATCATGCTCATGCCAATATATGGTCGTGCTCATCCCGATTAATGGGCATGTACAGTCAAAGAGTTAATTTTTGCTCGAAGTAGACAGTGAGTTAACAGCGCCCCAAGACTATTAACATTGGTGTTCGATTTTTTTTCTTTTCATTTGTAATTTAATGTTACCCTCTTGTCTTTATGCTACTGACAAATGCTTGGGGAATACCGTCATTCATGAAATATTATGTAGTCTTTACATAGGTAATTGGCGGGTGGATGGTGGGACCAGTATTCTCCTCTTTAATAATCAATTAATCTTTTTACTTTCTAATCCAATCATTGAACTAATACTATCTGCATCTGTTTCAGAGAAGAGTTTTGCTTACATTTTGAAAAAAAAAAAAGTACATAACATCTCTTTTGTCTCAGGGTTATTTTTTAATATATATATATATATAATTTTATGACAGTAATTATATGTGCTTCATTACAAATATTTCATAACAGTCTCTTAAAATTTGATGTCTTAATCAATTTTTCAGAAGCTGAATAATTTATCACATTGAAGTTTCTGTCTTTCTGTTTTAGTTTTGATTGATACAATTTATCGCTTCTTTCATCATCAGTGTAATGCGAATTTTCAGTTTTTTCTCCTCAGTTCTCAGATTGACATATTGTTATTGTTGAAATTTAAATTTGCATACATTCAGGTAGAATGATGCAATGTTTTCCTAAATAATTATCTGTCTTCTCACAGTGCACAAAACTTTCTAAGTATCCTAGCTTTTGAGTAGCTTAGCTTTATTCTTGTTCAAATTATATTGGACGAAGCCTAATATGTATTCACGAAAACAGTATAAAAAACAACACAAAACAAGAACAAAAAAGTAAAACAAAACATGCCCCCCCCCCCCCCCCCACCATATTCAAATTATGAAAAACTAAAAACGACAAAACAAATAGATCTATACAAAAAGCAGTACAAAACAAAGAAAATTGTGAGAAAAATTAAAAATCCCTCCCCCCAACAAAACAAATACGTGTCCATTAATTAAAGGGCAGATATTTAGAAAGTTCATGTAATTCAGCTAAAAATTACAATATTTTACATTTAGATATTTGACCAAACTCCAAAACATTTAGTTGACTATTGTTATAGATGCATACTTTTTTCCAACATTTCTACCCCAAAAATACTGTAATGTCAGACCAAATAATGACTGTCATACTGCTGTTGTGAAAAATTAGTGCATTGGACTGCGGATCAAGTGGCGTGGAAGCAAGAAATTCACACCTCTTGCTTCTCTAGACCCAGGTGAAAAAGGGTACATACAGCTTTGGCTGGGAAACTTTTCTACAATAGACTTCCCAGAAAGTGGTAGATAGCTTCTTGTTCATTTCTGCAAAGACCATGTCAAGGGGGTTGATGAATCTCTGTAGAAATGCAGAATAAATCCATTAAAGGAAAACCAAACTGCACACACAGTGTCACAGACACACATACACTTGCAAACGTCCACAGTCTCTTACTCTCGGCCCTGCCCTGCCCTGCTAAGCTAACGCCTTTGCACTGCTGTTTGTATGTGTGTCATCATCTCTAGGTATGAATTTTCGGGCATTAACCGCAAAGTGCAGCTCAAGTATCAGCCAACGGGCCGCCCCCACGCCTCATCCAGCGAGGGTTGGTACACCTATTCTTCTTCTTCTTTGATTTGCTCAGTTTTCTTCTCAGTTTGACGCAGAAACCAGTAACGCTTTCCCTTTGTTTTTTAGTTTGGTCGTCATCCATACGTCTTGACATCTATACTAATAGACCTGCCAACAATCATCTACCCAAAAAACAACAGCTGTCTGAAGATACAATCTGATGGGATTATTCCTCAATTAATTCATCAATTTATTCCAGAGCTCACTAAATTTCATGAATTTATGTTGGTTTTTTTTTTGTTGTTGTTGTTTTTTGGGGGGGGGGGGGGGGGGGGGGGGGGGGGGGGGGGGGGGGGGGGGGGGGGGGGGG
>JBCHJU010448984.1:0-13122 GCA_039654505.1 Plocamopherus imperialis
GGGGGCTGGCGACTTCTGTACCCCAGTCACTTAAAAAGTTCATGACCTGGCAACCCTGTTCTATAAAAATGAGATGGATGCTCACTCCTCTTCAGTAAAAGTTTCCAGTCTGATAGAATTTCTGTAGGCCTAGCTGGTTTGTCCGAAACTACATTTAAATCTAGTTGTTTTCCTCTTTTCCCATCAACTTTTCCAAATTATATAGCAATGAGTTATTATATATCATACTAATATTATGTCCACATTTTTTGGTGGAGTTGGGAAGAGTATTCCAGTCTCAAGGTTTAGGGTACTATGTACAAAAGAGTGTTGGGATTGAGATCCTGTCTCTACTATGAGGCCAAAGGCTGCATCCCACATACTGAAAAAAACAAAGCTCAAAACAGAACAAGTACAGTACAGTACATTTGAAAAGTTTTTAAGCGCAAGGAAAGAACATCATTACTTCACTTGTCTGCATTACCACTGATAACTTTTATATATAAATATTCTGTTTTGTTTTTTCTTCTTTCAGGTTGCAGCACATCAGTGCATGGCTGAAATCATCTGATGATGTAAGAGAAGGTAAAAAGACTTTCAGCATACTTCTTTTTTATTCTTTATTCTGAATACCATATGTCGCAATGGAAAACTTGTATGAACTTCTTGAGGCTGCAACAGATGCTTCAGTAGAAGAACTAAGAAAATCCTACGTCAGACTCGCCAAATTGTACCATCCCGACAAGCTACAACAAGATAACGAGCTTGAAAATCAAATCTCACGAACAACCTCTCAGAGTAGTGAATCCAAATTTGTGAAAATAAACCATGCATGGAAAATTCTTAGTGATCCTGTTATGAGGAGACAGTACGATATCAAATGGAAGGAAAGATGTCTATCCCAGTACCTCCCTATTCAGGAGAAGGTCCCTTTTGAGGAGTTTGAAGTGGAAGAAGAGGAGCAAGTCTACATATACCCCTGTCGGTGTGGAAGTGATTATGTTTTATCTAAAATTGATGCCCAACTCTTTTATGATATTGTGTGCTGTGAAACATGCTCATTGACTATACAAGTGGAATACACGACATGATTTTCATTGATTCGTCTTCATCATGGTTAATTAGATAAATGATGGCATTTATATAGAGAGTGCTTTACCCTGTTGTGAAACAGGCTCTTTCATCCCCAGCGGGCGGGCACTAGGGCCGCTTTCTATTCCATCCTAGGACAGGAAAGCCTTTTCCTTGGGTGCAACATTAATGCAGTAAATGTCAAAAGGACCATTTCTGTTGCATGAAAATGTTGCTGATTTTACTGCAACATTAGAGAGGGAATACTGGGGTTGCTGTGGAGGAGGGGAGGCATAAATGGGCCTCAGGGAGGGATGGATCAGTTTGATGCAGTCTGACCTGAACTAGAGTTCAAAATTGGTAGCTATCCCCCATTTGTGTTCATTGCGTTCTGAATGGGGTCACTTGCTATCCAGAAGGGCTGAGTGCTTTTGTACACAAAGAGCGGTAGTACATCCTGGAGTGTTATCATGGTGCTTGATTGCCATCGTTATACTGTTTTTGAGAGATGATTTTATTTTACCTGTAAATCATCCCTCCTTTTTGCTACATATTAATATCAATTCCATAGCATATTTGTACTGTTATTCTAAATGCTTCTTTTCCTCCTTGGCATCCCTTTTTTTTTGGCTTTGTTTTCCACCCTGAGATGACCCCAGTGGTTAGGGGGTGTAAAACAATCAATCGATCTCCACCTCCCCCCTTATGGGAAATAAACCCACCAGATTAATTCGAATATTCAGTGAAGTGCCGCCCATTTGACACAACAATACCAGCCTATTGTGAGGTGCCCATTTGACACCTGGGTGGCGTTTTTTTTTGTTGTTAAGCAATTGGAGTAAATTTTCTGGTTTAATGGAAAAACCCCACAATATTTATACAATATATGTATGACTTTTTTTTTGTTTGTTAATTTAATGTCTTTCTTTATGCCATTTTGTTGAATGTCCTGTGATTTTATTTAAAGTTGCCTGTCATTTTTGTGATTGGTGACATGCAGATTCAGACATATATATATTATGTATAAAACATCTTTTCATTATATAATATTGACTAACCTTCCCATTAGAGGTACAATGTCGGTACTCTTATGACACCCCCCCCAAAGAATCAATAGGGATAGAAGCTCTCAAACTCTCATTTGTGAAGAAATGAGGATTAAATGCATCCATCGTTCTATGTGCTGTGTTTCCGCCAGGTTTCTGAAAAGTGTGCCACTAAGCCGTTCCCACTTCCTTTTCTTAAAAATTTTTTTTCAAATGGTCCTTTTGCTGTGTTCTTTCCTATAATTCCTCAATCTGCGGGTATTTAATTTTGTCTGACCATTGGATTTTGAGGATTTGTCTTACTTCTTACATCTGTTTACAAAGGGTTGAAGTCCGCTTGCGGATGTTTTGGTTGTACGCCAAGTCTATTTATATTCCCATCTAACAGGTTTTAAAAAATCTCTATGTAAGTTTGACGGTATGTTGGCTGATTTTTCCATAGTGGAAACAGTGAGAAGCAATGATGATAGGCGACGTAAATTATAATCAATGATGGAGATTAATATTATTAATAATATTGATAAAGTCAAGCCATGTTGTTGGATGCAAACGGGAACAGGAAAATTATTTGAGTTCCAACAATACCATACAATATAAAGACGATAATTGATAATGCATGCAACAAGAAAGTCTGCTTTGTTCTATAGCCTATATATATGGCTTTATGAGTTAGTACTCAAGGGAAACATTTTTTTTAATGATAGAGAGAAATTTACTTGGCTTTGACGGATTGTATTGGCGATGTCGGAACCTCCTTTTCCATCCCACAACAATTTCATCGATGGAAAGGTTTCGAAACAGATAAAATGCCTGTTGAAATTTCTTGATAAGGAACCTCATGAAGTGCTCAACTTTTTCTTTTGCCTGTGCCTCTGTAGTTGAACAGTGAAGCATAGTGCAGTGGATTGCTTCAAATCTCCTCCGTTTGAACATTTGATGGTACCACGGAGTGTAAAGGCGTGCGTAGGTGCTCCAGTAGTCCTTTATAGACGGACATTTGTTTATGCCCATGGCTGTTGTGATGGCGAAATACTTGTGGATCTCGGCCAGAGTAACGTCAGTCCAATCATGAAATGTGCTTTTCGATGAAAGGGGCTTATTTTTGTTTATCTTGTCTCTAGCGTAGTCATTTATATTGGTGAGCAGGTCTTGCAATATATAGCAGTGGTGATGAAAAGCTGTATATATTGAAGAGGGGTACTGTCTTTTCCAAGACTACCCAAAAATCCAGGCTCCCATGGAGGGACAAACCTGAAATGTTTCGACGTTTCTTCATCGCCGTTTACCTCAGACCAGATATCCTCTGGCTGTCTTTGTCGTTTTGAGGATGATTTCGATCCAACAGGCCTACCTCCTTTTCTGTTTACACTAGGTGTAGATATAGCTGTAGAACTAGAAGGAACACTAGATCTATCAGGTTCTACATTCACAGCTGACTCGTCACCACTATCCTCAAAATCATCGTCACTGACATTAGTCGATTCCGAATTATGACTAGATCTAGATCTACTAGGAGGAATATCGCTATCAGTATCAGAGTCAGTTTCCTCACTATTTGAGTCTAAACTAGGAAAGTCCTCCTCAGCAAAAATATCACCGAACAAGGATAAAACCTGATCAGAATTGTAGCGCTTTGGTCGAGATGCCGCCATGTTGAAGCAAAGAAAGCAAAACACTGAGCTTTCACTATCGCTTTCATAGATCGTGGTAATTTCAATTATGGCAGGTTTCACAAACTGGCCCACCTACATTTCCCTATTTTCCAAGTAACCCATATCTCTTAAAATTTTATGTATGATATATCAAATTAAAGTTAAAATCCTAAGCAATGGAAATATGTGATGTGCAGAGATAACGGAGGTGTCTGTTGCGTAATATGGGCAATTAAAAATAAGTGGTTTTCCCGAAAGGGAAATACGGTAACTCAATAAATTCTGTGCCATTCGCATCATAATTAATTACAACCACAACATAGATAGGAACACAGGTAAAAACATATTTACAACATCAAAGTAACCAGTGCTACAACATCAATTAACAAAACACATAACAGCAATGTAAATTGAGTCAAAACAGACACCGGAACTCGAGGATTAAAATAAATAAGGGAAGTAACTCCATTTATTTTATTTGAAATCAGAAAAACGCCCCCCCCCACCCACCCCCCAGCAAGTGTGCAAAATGAAGTATAAAAATAGCTAAAATAGAACTAAATGTGTGAGGCCATATATAAGTATAAGGAAAAGTGAACAGAATAGATCCTTTGGACAGCAAGGCCAGGCAGGAGGCTCAGGTCAGCAAAGGAACCCCTACCCTTGTACTGCGCAGCACAACCATCACTAAAGAGATAAACTCTTTTCAGATTTACTTGCGTCCTCATGTATGCAAGTGCGGCCAAGGTAAAATGATGTACCATGTGGTATTCATGTGTAATGTCATCACTAAGGTACATTAAAGCGTGCCGGGCAAGGTGACCTTCCGGAGACCGGAAGTACAGCACAATTGGGTGCAGAGTGATCTGCTTTTTTCCCAAAATGTGCGGATTTAACCTCTGCCTTGTAGGAGGCCTTACGGTTCTCGGCAAAGTCCATGACCGTGAGCGCCTCGCCTGTTGAGAAATAGAAAAAGAGCTTTAGCAACAAACAGCCAACATGTGTTTTTCAATCACTAGCCAATTATTATAAACTGAAGGTTGATGATAACACTATAAGGAAAAAAAAATCACTAACCTTCCAGGAGGGTGGTCTTCAGTTCCCGGTATTGTCGGTATTGCCAGAAAGCAGTAAACAGGTGCTGTTTGAACGATGCCGACTTTTCCGGCTGATCCAACTTAATCTAAGTTCACCTGGAACTCCTTTCATAAGTCGCTGTAATAGAAAATGTAAAGTATAAAAAAAAAATTAATGATTTTGTTTAGGAATGCCCACTGGTTTTAAGATGATGCAAAAGAGAAAAAAGTCTACTTACGCTACTATGCCCTTTTGGGCAAAAACATTGACTTTAAAGGAGCCAGGATCCCTTTATCGTCCCCAGTGCGTCCAGGAGACAGACTGTCCTAGAAAGGGGCTTAAGACGTCCTTGAAAGGACGAATTGTGTCCCGGCATGCCTCACAATTTCCTTAGTTCACATAGCCTATTGTATACTCTAATTGTTTTGTAGATTTAGCCTGACATCAATAAAGTCCTTGCCAGAGATGCAATCTGCCTTAGGCCATGCTGTGCCCTCTGGCCTTGGGCAGCAGAGGACATCCAGCATCTTGGGCAGCAGAGGACATCCAGCATCCTGCACTCCCCTGGAAACTGGTGGGGCGTGCCCTCCCGAGACAGGAGGCGGTTTATTGCATCAGTCTTGTACCTGTGAAGACAGAAATGAAGAATCAAAACCTAGGCCTAAATGTAAAGATTGGTAGCAAAACAAACCAAACAAACTCAATATAAAGTAACCAAAGGCGCCCTACATACCGCACGTTTAAACAATACACGCATAAGCATGTCTCCATTGCAACTGCCCCAAGTTTCCACACACCATGTGGCCGCAGGTTACAAAAGTGGGTATAGCCAATCTTTTGCTCAGGGTAGTCTAGAAGAAACTGCCTGAACGCCCCACGAATCGTCACGTTCATTACATAGGCTTGGCCGGCCTTTGTGGCATAACGACGATGAGGCAGAGGCCGGCTGATGTTTGGCCTCGTAAAAGACCTGGCGAGGAAATAAAACCCAAACATTCAGACGATTGTATCATTTCATCTCAAACTCAGAGGCTATAAAAAGAAGCAGTGGTCAAAAGCAGATGAAAATAGGATACGAAGGGTTGTCTAAAAGGAACTCGAAGGTCTGCCAAATGAGCTGATAGTCAACCTTAAACTTACCTTGACAATCCTTTCCAGTCGCAATTTCCTTTGCGACGCTGGAGTACTCACCGTCACCTTTGCCAACACCTTCTTCGCACGTTGTGACGGTGAGTTGAACTCCAATCGTTGATGGCGTGGAGAGGTATGAAGCCCCAGGTCCCGGATGGCTTTCCGCTTTTCGGGCCTCCTCGGCTTTAGAAGATTCCGTTCAACCCGAGCATAAGTTAAGTGTGTAGTCCTCTTTTTTATCGCAGACTTCACACTGCTTGTCAGTTTGTACAACCTCTTTGAGAGACGACGGGGCGGAGATTTTGGGGTGGCAGCCACAGCCTCTGCAGGAGGCGCTGCTAAAGGGATTGGCTGGTCTTGAGGCAATGGTGGAGCCTGAGGTGAGGGGGTTGGACCAGGGGAGACTCCCATCAATTGGAGCTGCCTGCAAGCCGGTACTGGCGGTCTTTCTCCCTGATGCGCCTTTTTTTTTTAGCACTTTGCCTGGCCCGGCTTTCTGCTTTCAACCTGCCAGTGAAGAGAAATAAAACACGGTGACAAAACAAGTAAGTATATATATATTCAATATTTGTGCGTGAATACACAACCACATACATGTACAAAGAAAATTTGCACATGAACACGAAGGCTACTATAGTTATTATAATCTAAGTGTATCTCTAGAGTAAGGACATACATAAATATATATATATATATATATTATATAATTTATATACAAAATGATCAAACCTGTTTCTGTGGAGGTGGAGCACTTCAGGTATCAGATCGCTCAGAGCGGTCACGGGTCTTCTCGGTCGCAGTACTTCCCCGCTGGTCTGGCGAACTTCTTCCACACGGACCTTTGCGCGATGCCGCTCACACCTTATGCTAAAGAATAACATTTTGAATGAGAAACACATAAAAAAAAACCCCATATTAACAAATTAAGACAGAGCAATTCTAAAATTTTTAATTCACATTACGACAGACTAACATAATAGACAAATGATAAGGAACAAAATCTCACCGACTCATGGCACGCTCCCTCTCACATTGCTCCTCCATCGAGCGTGTATGGGGCTCATTCCCCCACTCCCTTTTCTTCACCCTACTCTCTCTGGAGGCAATCTTCTGCCTTTCCAGATATTCCGCATACTTTTGCGGGTCCTCCTCTTTAAGCTTCTGCCTGTAGGCGGTCTTTCGTGATATTTTCATTTCTGAAATTTAAAGATAAGCCATGACATAGGCCACATCAATATATTTTATTTGGACTATAAAATAGATGCATTTATATTTTATCAACATGATAGTGTCCTTTTAAAAAATCTAAGCACCTCCTTTTCTTCATAATGAAGGGAAGTATTGACAACAATTGTCCGATAAAAAAGTAAACGACAGAGATGAGAGAAATTAGACTAGATATAAATTATAAAAGAATACCTTCTCAAAAAACATGGAACAACTAAAATACATCTAGATGTAGTTTAAAAGAAAAGACAAAAAGCAAGTAATAGCATCTAAGCATCTCATTATAACTCTATAACACTGAGGTTACAGTGCGGTGGGGAAAATGAAAACAGTCTTTTCCAGCTTTCAAAGCCTGACTCATAATGTCTTATCTATATCTAGATTAAAAATAAGTCACACAGATTGAAAAAAATTCTCTAAAACAAAAATAAAATCAGTCTCGTTAATGTGCCTGGGTACCAGATACCAATAACAAACTACAAAGGGAAGGCACTGGCTTCGATGCCAGTGGGCTCGTCATCTCCGTTCACTGCTTGCATCAACTCTTTAGATGTAGGCTCATTCACACCTTTGTGCTCAGTGTCACAGCTGTCTTCGATTTCACCATGCTTTTGCCGTTTAACTTCCCGGAGGGTTTCTGTATCAGTCAGGTCGCCAGTGCTTAATGCCTCCGTATCTTAATTCAATAAATTCATTGGATTTTTCATCAGTGAAGTTTTAGGGTTTGGTACGGGGTTGATATCCGTGACGATATTGTGGAAGTTAAAGAGTTAGGAGAGAAGCCAGCCGTAGCGAAGCAATTGCTTATTGTGATGGCGGTGACCTTGGTCCAAGCCTCATCTAGAAGATGTATGGCATCGAGGAGCTTGCTTGTTTTGACTGCTTTCTGTACAGTTATGGACTCGTCAGCATCTGTACAGTTATGGACTTGTCAGCATCAAGCTGGGCGATTATCCTCGCGTTGACCATAGACCTATGATGTCCCTTTAGGCTTCGAATGCCACCCTGATCCATGAGTGTAAATGAAACAAAGTTGAATAGAAGCCTCCACTGTAAAGACAAAACAAACCAGTAAATTTTTAGGTATATATATATACCCTTCTCCAGACAAGAGAGGACAATCAAAAGACAGTAAAACAAATTACAATAAAAAGCTAGAATATATAAAAAAGAAACAAATAGTCGGTGTCATGCTCTAACTGCGTAACTGGTTTTGGGATTTTTTTCCAGGAGACTAAAAAAACTGTTTTATTTCCAAATTTCATTTCGTAAAACGATTTTTCTGGTGTCTCTGATTATAAAAAATGCTATTCTGTGTTTTTATGACAATTTAATTTTGAAAATCTATGTAGGTTGGTTAAATATCCACTTACGCGGTAATCGCACAAAGTTTTGCTTTGCAGTTACGCGGATAGACATATGTGTGATTAGAGCACGTCAAGATTCAGCCGGAGAAAACAGTTACGCGTTTAGAACAGTCACATACGTGGTTAGATCATGCGAATTTGTTAACTATTCACGCTGTTTATAGACCAGTTACGTCAATAGGAATTTACAGTATGAAAGAAAATTATAAGAAAATTTGACCAAAACAACAAAACAAAACAAGTGCTTGACACAAGCAAGCGTTGGACCCCACCTCCCCCCTCCCTATTTTTCGATAACGTAAAGTAATTTAATATTCGATGGTACTGCTCAGGTGTCTAGAACTACTCATGATGTTAAAGGCATACGGCATAACATTTTGATGCTTTCCACGCTGTCTTTGCTTTCACCAGATGAATACAGCTACCCATTCACTCTTGAGTGGACAGAGACAAAAACAACAAACAAACAAACAAACAAACAAAACACACACACAACAACGGCGCTGAAACTGACTCCTGCGTGCTACTCAGACGCTATATCGATTGAGTTATTGGGACCCTCGGGACTCTCCGAAACAGCACATAATAAATATAATTTGTTACAACATTGCACTCATTTAAGAAGAGATTTTGTTGTTTTTTCGATACAATATGACTTTTATTCAGTCAATGTGAAAATAAAAATAAAAATAACAGTATACTGGCGGCAAAAAAGAAGACAAGTTTTGGCTCATTTAAGTGGTGTGCATACAAGAAGCTAAAAGCAGATCATTATATTACTGCATTCGAAAATCAACATAATTGAAGATGATTTTAATACACTGGTATACTGTTTTTGGGTATATACTCATAAATTGTTACTGAGGGGGATAAGAAATTATTTTCAACTTATGAGGGACTATCTATAATCATTTTGTTTTTAAATCGTGGTAAGTCTGAAAACGAACTTGAAAATCGTTAACGTTTTTTGTTACTTCACAGAATCTAGATACGTAGAGGTAACATGTTGAAAGTGAATGTATTGATTGCAATTACGTGACAATTTTAAGATTGCATTCTGTAAAAATGCACATCAAGTCACTTTAAGCATTAAATGGAGTTAATCATGGGGGAGAGCATCATAAAATGCGTGAAAATCAGCCCTCACATATGGCTTCAACTCTTGAAGGTGGCGGTACTTTGAGGCAGCGATGGGAAGCCGGGCCGTGTGGAGTGGGGTAGGAGCGTCCATGACTTTAGTGGATTCCCCACGTTTCATGGGGATGGATTTCCAGTCGACCGAAAAGCTCAGCTTGTACGAGATTTCCCCCTTTGGCTCATAGCGTAGAGCTCTGATGTGGACAACCGTCGGGTCACCTGCCTTAATCCCTGGCCTGATGGATTTGAGGGTGCATGTTTTGGAAAAGTCCTTGAAGAATGCATAGTCAAGGCACTGGACGTCATACGGTTTGGGCGTCTTCCGTGCTTCCTCCATTATACGGACATAATCAGCTGGACAGTATACTGGTTTGTGTCCAATTGCTCTTTGGATACAACTATGTACACTGTCAACTCTCATTTGAGTGTGGCCTTTGACTAAAATTTTTTGCTCGATCACTTTTCCATGTTGCTGTGCAAACTGTATGAGTGCCTTGCTCAGAGTGACATTTCGGTTTTGGTAAGTACAGCCATCTGACCAAATTATACATTTGTCAAAGTCTTTGTCTTCGGTCAGAAAACTGTGCAGACATGAAGCAAATTGGTTTGATGACAATCCTCCCTCTGCTTCATGCCAAACATAGCACTTTACATCAGCTGACACGCAATCGAAGATGCAAAAATTGTGCACGCAAAGCTTTGTACGGTAATACAATGCGGAAACCTTTAATGCAGGGCACAAAAGAACGCACTGTAGATCCATCGTGATCACTTTTAGAGAGCCACCACTTTCTTTGGCAGTCTGTATATCAGCTTCCATTTCAGCCCTTGCTAGGTCTTTGTCACGGATATGGGTGGCATATTGTTCCTCTGAGAGGTTCCCCTCTGTATGTTGAGTACAATCATCGCACTGATCTTTGCGTGGCTTGAACGTCGAAAAATTGTTTGCCTTGAACTCTTCCATAAAGACATTTCTGGACGCTGATTTTAATCCATTCTCGGTGCAATATTCATTGTACAAACGGATGACATCTGCATCAGATTGAAAGACAGGTTCGAGGTACAATTTCGAAGAGTCATGTCTGCAATAATGTGATGGCAGAACAGGAAGTGTTCGGAGAAAACGGAGCACGCTTAGTCGTGCTTGATTATTTTTTTTATTCTGTGGTGTGTTGCTGTTAGAGCTGCTTTCCTTCACATCAGTGTAAGTTCTCACAAAATACTCTGTTAATCCGGTTGTCGACAAAAACATCTTTTTACATACCCTTACTCTTTTTCCGTCTGTTGACTTCAGTATGTATATTATGGTGTCTGATCGTCTTGAGGACTCCCCTTCTTTTGTTGTACGCTTTGATACATCCTTCTTGAATGTCATAGCGGAAACAAATTGCTTCTTTTCTGCCCACTCTAACTTCCACACTGTTCCAAATATCTCCTGCCTATCTTCGTCAGTGAGTGTATTGCATTCCGTGAAAGACGTCTTGCATCCACATCGATCTCTCATTGACTTGGCAGGTTTGTTTTCCAAGATAAACTGGTCTTTGGATGTATACTTCCTCCCAACATATCCTTTGCCGGATTCTCTCTTCTTTTTATTATTATTAATCTGTCTTTCCCATGACTTCAGATCGGCTTTTCTTTTTTTCTTTGTGCCATGCTCTTTATGAATGGCTTCAATGTCTGCCATAATATCCTCTTCGGGCTCTGTTTGTTCCACCTCTGTCATATTAGATTGAATTCGCGAGTGAGCACCGTCTAAAAGTTCCATCCTCTCTTCTCCTGTTTGTATTGGTTCCGTGTAAGGACGTTCATGTTGTATTGTCGTTCCGGGCATGGGGGATTCTATCAAGGGGTTCTCTTCTTCAGACAAAGGCAAGCTATGACATTCTAAATGTGTCTCGACATCTTGTGGGAACTGGCTTGGACTTTCGTATACTGCCTCAGCGCTCTCAAAGTGCTCCAATGGTTTAGCATTGCAGTTGTTGTCCCTGTCCACAACATTGACCTGTCCAGTAGAAAGGTCTAGGTATTCACCTCTGGGCCTCAGATGGAAACAAGAAAATGTAGTATTGGTCATGGTATTGCCAGTCCGTAGAATGCTTACCTTAGATGGCATGTACTCAGAAAAGCTTGTGTTTGGATTATAATCAAGTGTGTTAACAGTTTTCATTGGGAGCAACTGGGAAGTAGAAATATCCAACTCACTTTCATCGTGTTCATCCCCACCAAACACATTATTTTCACCACCCTTAAGTTCAACACACTCTCTTTCCCCACATTCATTTCCATCACGCTCCCGTTCATGAGATTTTGAAGACCCATTTTCATCAGATTCATTTTCATTAGACTCTTTTCCATTAGACTCGTTTTCATTAGACTCATCATCACACTCACTTTCTTTGGATTGAGACTGAGACTCATTTTCATTAGACTCATTTTCATTAGACTCATTATCATCACACTCACTTTCTTTGGAATGACACTCATTTTCGTTAGACTCGTTTTTATTAGACCCGTTTTCCTCAAAATAATTTTCACCAAATTCATTGTCATAAACCTCGTCCTCATCATCGGAGACTAATGCGTCAGTAACATTCTTACTTTTTAAAGCTAGTGTTAAAAGTTTTGAGCCACGGCTAAATGGGTTCATGCTTATCAGCTTAGACTTTGTGGTGGAAAAACATCCTGTTGACTTTTGTGGGAGCTGCACGTGACCACTGCATCTCTGTTCAACATCTGGATGTACCGCCTGCATTCTTGAATTGGTGGGCAGCTGGTTGCCTGTGTGGAGATTATATATTCGACATAGTCTTAGGATCTTTCATTAACCTTATTCACATCTATTTATTATACACATATTATTGCTGAATAAGAGAAATGTAGAAAAACACATGTAGAACGATTTAATATCAAACATTCACAGGCCTGCCAACTTTCTGAAATCCCAAATAGGGACATTTTCAGCAATGTACAGATAAGCTAACCACATTTTACCACACACATGTCTGTAATTAGTTTTTACAGTGGTATGTCTTTGTTTTTAGATTTTATAACCAAATTACAAAAGTAAAAGAGATAATAAGTTGAATTTTGGGAATTATTTATCAAAAATGCCATTGTCATCCAAAATATCAAATAGGGACAGTTGGCAGGTCTGCATTCAGCGCTGTTGTAAAAAGGAACCTTATTTTTCCTAGGTGAATAACATTTAGTCTTTTTTTTTTATTTGTTGTCCAATCAGGATAAAAAATTTTAGACTAAAATTCCAAAATGTCGTAGCTAGCAAATAACAATTATAATCTAACACCCAAGCAGGTTACGACAATCAAATTGCCATCTGATAAAGATATTAATAATAATGATGATGATGATGATTATAATGATGATGGTGATGTTGATGATGATAATGATGATGATGATGTTGTTGTTGATGAT
>JBCHJU010449095.1:0-13121 GCA_039654505.1 Plocamopherus imperialis
TCCCTTTTAGTTTCCTTCTGCTTTTCATGACCATGTCCTTGTCCATCCTACTAATAAATTTTACGATGATAGCCCTAGGTCTATCATTTATCTTTCGCCCTGTGCGGTGAAATGCGTCAATCCTATTGTCATCAATTGACAAGTCAAGATGATGACGGAAAACGAAGTTTAATTTTTTAAAACATTGTTCAGATGTCTCCATGGGAGTTTCCTGTACACCAAAAATTCTAA
The DNA here is from genome assembly GCA_039654505.1 of Plocamopherus imperialis. Classification (NCBI taxonomy): domain Eukaryota; kingdom Metazoa; phylum Mollusca; class Gastropoda; order Nudibranchia; family Polyceridae; genus Plocamopherus; species Plocamopherus imperialis. Next base: position 232 of record JBCHJU010449095.1, read on the forward strand.
CGGAATTTCGTCTCGAATATTGTTCGATGTCATTATTAAATCTTTTATCAGCATTTTGAAATTGAAGAAATTCCTCTTTGATTTTTTTCATGTCAAAAGACGTGTTAACATCACAAGAATTGCCAAAATTTATGTCTGCCAGTTTTTCACTAATTTTCTTCTCAACCAAGCTATTTATTGTGTTGGTATTTATTATTTCAATATTATTAATCCTTTCTGTTAAAGCTTGTATGGCATTCATCATCTTATTTAGAACACTTTCTACTTTACTGTCATCACAGTTCAGGCTTCCCTTTTTCGAAACAGAACCTAAACAGTCACAATCAACACAATAAAATTTCAAAGAATTTACACGATTAAGAGTATTGAATGTAGTCGTGGATAGATTTGCACACAACTTATGAAACCATCCCGTGCAACAGTAACACTGAACAATGGAATCGTCGGTGAATGGCTCCTTGCAGGATTTACATAATAAAGTATCCTGAACATCAAGAGTTTTTATTTTAGGAGAGGTTGTTGATTTCCTTTTTGCTCTTGCCATTTTATGATGGTAAATGTTCGACAATTCTAAAAAAAATTCAGATAAATTAGATCTAGATCCAGTAATACATTTTCAAAGCCATTGTGAAGAAAAACGGAAGTACAAGAAAAAACTCAAGTCTAGAACTAGATCTAGATCTAGATCTCTAGACCAATACATTGTAAGAATATATTAGAATGACTTATCCAGTTTGAAGCAAATAATACAGACCAAATAACATGTCCAGATGGATCAAGATCCAAATATTCCAATGAAAGATTGAACAAATATTAAGTAACAAGAAGATCCACATCATTGCTAAGGAAAAAATAACCTAACCATTCTGCAAAATTTGTAACGTGTCCGTCATGATGATTATGTACTATGTGATTTTAAAATGTTAAACAATGTCCATAAGACATGTTTTCATCAAATAAAGTCAGGAGTCTCATGGCACACCTTTGAACATTTTCTATGATTATTGATTGCCGTTTGAACAAAGGGCTCCAAATACAACTACGGTACTCTATTACAGGCCGAATACGAGATTTATACGATGTCATGAACATATCAACGTACAAAAAATCAAAACTCCGAAATATAATGCCAAGGAGCTTTGTAGCCCTATTCACACATCTGTGAATATGTCAATATCAAAATTCAAGTTACAGTCAAATACCACGCCCATAAATCTCTCTGAATCTGTCACTCTTGTAACTGTTGACTCTCTAGTATCAATATAATTTATGACCAGGTTTATTTTTCCAATATATAAGACCTTAAATTTTGAATTATTGAAATATAGTTGCCATTTATAAGACCACTATGATACTGAAAAAATACCTTTTGCAGAATACCACAGTCATTGATAAAAGAATACATCTTTGCATCATCCGCAAACACCATTTGTAATACTTCTGTAGCTCTTATCATGCTTCAACTTATTCATATTTTTGATGATTAACTAACAAGAACATTCTTTAACGTACATCAGTGATTAGTGCTTCAGGCTCACAACTGAAAGGTTTGGTTGTTCGAATCTCGTCAGCGATATTGAGATTTAACCCTTGGGCAAGGTTATTTACACTAATTGCCTATGTTTGCGGCACTGCTCTGCAGCTGACGCTCGGTTTTCAGTCAAAAACCAAAAGACAAAACTCCCTTAGGGGATGAATAAAGTGGAATTTATTATTCCTTTACAAACATTGTTAAACATGCCAGAATTCAGGGATAATGCAGGGTAGGTTGGATAAATCTTTTTTTTTTTTTCCATCAACAATGATAAATAATATGTCATATGTTTAACAGCCTTACTGATGTTCCTGTTTTGACAAGATGGTAGACCTGAAAGCAGTTTAAGGTTATTGATTCCAGTCTGTGTGATCCATAATCAATGTGAAGATCCATGCAGTCATCATTATCTAGATAGGCATGAAAAATATTAATTGAAAATCAGATTCATTATTCATCGAGACATGCTTTCTACGTTTGATATCTATTTCATTAACAAATAGTGTCATATATTTAAGCTTTCTTGGTTCTAATTTGATCTTAATATCATTTCACTCAAACAAGAAGCAATGTTATTCTGGTTTAATTTACATTTTAATAAAATATAATGCCATTGAAAAACATGTATCAAATCTCACTTTAATAACTATTTAAATTTACATAATGCCCATCATGCCCGAAAAATCTTGACACTTCATATATTAATTTGTCCATACTTTTAATTTTCACACTCTTCCATAGTTTTAATGTGGAACTTTTCTTGTATTTGCTTGTCCCCCCTATTTTTAATGTAACTTTTCCCGAATTTGTTTGTCTATATTTTAATGTTCAATTCTTCATCTATTTGCAACTATTCATCCATCAATTTGACCATATTTTTAAAGCTTAACTCTTCCTACATCAATTCGTCAGTCGAATACCGTAGTGGTATATCCCGAAAATCGTAGTTTTGCAATAGAGCGAGTTGAAGTTTTGGTAGCCATATCAACTCCTTTAAATCACTTATTTCTGGGCCGATTATGTTAAGTTTGATATTTTGGAACCATACTGACCTTAACAATCTTTAGGAGTGCTGTTTTATAGTGGTATACGTTCATTTTCCTAGCAATTATGCATATGTCACTATGACATTGTACGAAAACCATAATGCACGCTCAGGCCATATACGTCACTAGGGCATTCAATGAAACACCATACACACCCCGCTGAGGGCATTTACGTCATTCTGGCACGTAGTGGTTTGTCTATTTCAAATGTATTATATTAGCCTGTTTATCATATCTAGAGTTTCTGTTGTTTTTATTTTATTTTCATTTGTAAAAAAAAAATGCAAAAAACAAAAAAAAATTAATGATAAACATGGTTTGATGATGGTGTTAAAACGTGAAGCCATAATGTATTGTTTTTTTTTTTTATCTTGATTTAGTCATTGTAGTTGGTGTTTAAAAACTGATGCGTTACTGACAACGATGATGATATAAATAATGATGATGATAATCATGATTATGAAGAAGTAGAAGAAAGTGATGATGATGACTTATGTTGTTGATTATTTACAAGCAGGTAATATGATAAATTGAATCTATTTAATTCTGTAGTAACTCAAAAATTCAGTTTGATAATGATCATTATTATTATTATAATCATTATCATTATTGTTGTTATTACTACTATCATCTTAATTTTATTATTTATTATTATTATTGATATTATTGTTATGATCATTTTTTCCACAATGATGATGATGATGAGGAGGACAATAACGATGATGGTTATTGTTATTATTAGGGTCCATCATCATCATCATCACAATATTCTTTAACAATTTTAATGCGCGACAAAGTTAGATACAAATTTATGAGAGTAGGGTGACTGAAGACTTGTCTACAGTAAAGTCTGCTTAAGATAAGCACCACTTAAGAAAAATAAAGGGTACTGCACATTGTAGCTGTAGGCCTATAGGTGTATTGTGTTAGTGTTATGGCCACTAAAGACATCAAGCCAACACACTAGCTGTGGGCAAAATGCTCACTTGCAAAGCCGACTGGTGTACACGTGAGTGTTTGTGAGCATATGCGTCATGGAGAAAACAGTGTGTGTGTGTGTGAGGTGGGGGGAGGGGGATCTTGACTCATCCGCCTGTGGGTATCACATATTGTACGCATACTGATTCACGTGAAAGCTGACATGTCAAGAGTGAGAGGGGAAGTGCAGTGTTGGTTGGTGTGTGAGCAGTGTGTGAGTATGTCTTTAATTAGTGCTTATAAACTCATATGCTGATGAAGAAATGATAAAAATGATAAAGCTGAAGATGATAGCGATGATGATTGTTATTTCTAGCATTATTATATCTGAATGGGATTCCATATTCCTTTTCTTTTCTTATGGTTGCAGACCATCTCCATCCTTTAAAAAATTCCATAATCATCTTTTGCTTTGATTTCTCTTTACAGAATATTCTTATCAACACATATTTGGAAGAAACCAAAAATAAAGGCTTGTCTTTTTGTATTTATTATCAAGGAGCATAGGTCCACATTGGTAACTTTCACTCCCTTCTTGAAACTTATTTATTTCCAGCTTACCATGCCTGGAAGCAATTTAAGATGCCAATGGCCCCAGCTTATGTGATCCATAATCCATGTGGCAATCCATGTAGCCAGCATCATCTAGACATGAACAAGATCGAAAGAAAACCAATTTGTTATTCATCATCTTCCTATCTGAGTTTAATATTTATTTTATTTACAATTTGTGTCTATCGAAAGTTTTAGTTCTCTTTTGATCTTTATCGATTACTTAAATTATGTCACTGAAACCAATGTTATCCTGCTTTAATATACAATTCAATACATAAAGTTTCCCTCAAAACATGTATTAAAAATAACTACATGTATATCATTCCAATATTGCCTGAAAAAGCTTAACACTTCACTTCTTCTTATAAAAAATCCATTCATCAATCTCTCCGAACTTTTAATGCTTAACTATTCCTGAATCAATTTCTCTTTTTATTGTTCAATGATTTCTGCAACTTTTCAATATTTTTAATGTTCAACTATTCCTGCAACATTATCGTTCATGGATAAAGTACGGCAAAAGCATATTGCAGTCTTGAAATACAAGTAAACATTACAGGAATAGACATGACCATTGCATTTTACACAATCAATAGAAATAACTCCAGGAAATGCTCAAAGGACTTCTTGAGGAAGACGAGATCCTCATCTCAGTGAGACAATTGATGTCAAGATAGGTGGTGCAAAAGAGAAAAGGCTATTAACCAGCAACATTCATTGGGATGCCACAGAGGGACAGCCTTAGTCCAGTGCTTTTTATTATTTACCTTGAGCATGCCCTTAAAGACATAAGAGTCACAGAAAAGACATAAGAATCATATAAAAGGAAGCAGATAAGAATGAGCAAACCGAAATGCCAAAAGAGAACATGCACGCAGATAACATTGACTTCACGGGGATGAAGCATACAAACGTATCTGAAATGGAAAATGGTACTGTCAATAAAACTGAATTCACAACAGTAAGAAAGAATGAGGACAAAAGAGGTTGGTTCTTTTTGGGGGAGTAAGGAAGACATTGAACACTGGAAACTCGTGTCAAACCTGGCACTGGACAAATTAACAAACATCTGGAAGAGAGATAAAAAGATAAAAATCAAAACCAAATTAAAAATCTACACCTCACTGGTAAAATCAATGTTAATCTACAACTCTGGAACATGGGCTGTATTGAAAACTGACTAAAAAAATAAACTGGATATATTTCATAAAAAAACAATTAAGAAGAATCGTCAAAGGACACTAAACGAAACTCCACTATCATAATGTCATATATTGAGATGAGATGAGGAAATTCCAACAAACAAAGCAATGAACTATAAACTTACTGATAATTACAAGAAAACAAGGGGAAGACCATTGAGAACGCTCCCTGTGATCCTGAAAATCTGATATTGCTAGGACAGCCCGAAATGGACATCAAAATATGAACTTGAAACCTTAAAGACCTGGCTCAGAACAGAAAAGTGTGTTTAGCCGTCACCACCCATTTGGTAAAAATGATGGGAACTTCAAAGTCTTAAGACATTGAGGGCAAAAGGTGAAAGGTCAGGTGGATCAGGTAATCAACAGATTCGAGGAACTGACCAAGGAAAATATTAACTATGAGAACATAGAAACATTCTGAAAGAAGAGTCCTGTAAAATTGACAAAACAGAAGAATTGAATGTCCTTTATACAGACAGAAACCCGCAAGGAATTTGCAACACATGATAAAAAAGATAATGCTTAAGATGATGGCGGCGATTATTGTTATTTTTAGCATTATTATTTCTACATGGAATTCCATATTCCTTTTCTTTTCCTATGGGTGCAGACCATCTATATACTTTAAAAAAATTCCATAATCATCTTTTGCTTTGATTTCTTTATACAGAATATTCTTATCAACACATATTGGAAGAAACCAAAAGTAAAGGCTTGTCTTTTTGTATTTATTATCAAGGAACATTGGTCCAGATTGGTAACTTTCATTCCCTTCTTGAAAAGAAACTTAGTTATTTATTTCCAGCTTACCATGCCTAAAAGCAATTTAAGGTGCCTATGACCCCAGTGTGTGTGATCCATAATCCACATAGCGATCCATGTACCCGGCATCATCTGAACCTGACAAATATCGAAAGAAAATCAAAATGTTATTCATTAACTTCCTATCTGAGTTTAACATTTATTTTATTTACATATCGTGTTACATATCAAAAGTTTTAGTTCTCTTTTGATCTTTATCGACAGCTTAAATTATGTCCCTAAAATCAATGTTATCCTGCTATAATTTACAATTCAATACAATAAAATATTCACCCAACACTTTACAACAATGATATCTACTTGTATATCATTCCAATCTTGCCTGAAAAATCCAAACACTTCACTTCTTATTACAAAAAAATCCACCAATCTCTCCGAACTTTTAATGCTTAATGCGCATCAATTTGTCCATAACTCTTCCTGTATCAATGTCTGTTTTTCATGTTCAACAATTCAATTGAGGCATTTGTAGGTAATCCAAAACCACTCAATAACTCTATTTCCTCAACTGAAATTAGACAAAGTATAAAACGCCTCAACAATAGCAGGGCACCAGGCCAGGACCAAATTACAAACTTCTAAAATGTGGCACACCTTGTATGGATGACACTATTGCCAAAATACTTCATGAAACATTTAACAAACATCAAGACTCAACCTTCAATATAGGTAACAAACCAAAAGGTCCGTCACAAACCTGGCTGAAGAAAATAATGCTACTCAACACTATTCACAAGACCAGATGTAGAAAACTCTCTCACATGGCAATGGCCATTTGGGTACATAAGTGGCTAGCAGATAAAGCCATTGCAGAAAACAGGGAAATTAAGGCGAGTTGCCTTGATACGTCCTTGGCTTTTCACACCATCTATTAACCAAGCAAGTAAAAGGAGCAACTACGACAGACTATATTTTCTACAGTAACAATATAGGTATGCCCCAAGGTGACTGCCTCAGCCCAATACTGTTCATAGTTTACTGAAAGAAGTAAGATCTGTCATGCCACGACCAACCTCAACATTTGAGACTCAGTGCCCAAGCGGAATAATCTACACTGATGACATTGACTTTATTGGACTAAATTGCATAGAGATTGTTACTGTACAAAACACTCTTTGACTCAGGAATGCCGGAGGAGAAAGAATTCTTCAAATTGCAGAAGCAAACAACCTTGCGATTGGAAACACCCTATTTTAGAAAAGCAAGACAAGGTACTGGACATGGGAATCACCTAATGGGAAGATTAGAAACGTGATCGTCTACATCATGACCAATGATAGAAAAATCCTCATTAACTGCAAAGTCATCAGTAAAGTGAATGTAGGAAATGACTACAGAATTGTCAGAGGTAGACTAAGAATAACAAGAGACCATAATAACTGGGGATGGTAAAATTTCTCAAAGTTGCACTGTGGAATTCTGAGACGTTCTGCAATTGTCACTTGTAAGGTCAGGCTTGGGATCTGTAGGAGTTGTTTGCGAATTTCCTCCTCCCTGATTCCTATCATGATTTTTTCCAGTAGTAAGCTGTCTTCAAGGGGACCATAATCACATGGCTTGATAAGTGTGTGTAGCTCTCCAAGACAAACTTTAAAAGATTCATGTGCATTTTGTTTTTTTCATTTGAAAATGAACTGTTCATAACATTCAGTCGTTTTGCAAACACAAAATGGCGACCTAATGTACATTCTCAAATCGCTGGCAATATTTTCCACCATGTTTTAGGTTAAAAGGAATTACCATAGATCAATGAAACCGATAACTCTGTCTATGTAGGGTGAATTAAAATATGTTGCCTCCCTTTAATATCTTTGGTGTGACAATGTTTCTACTCATTATTATTTATCTTATCGTTGGTCATCTAACAATGTCAGTCTTGTCTTCATGCTCTTATCTAAGCGACTAATCGTCATTTCATTGCAACACACATACATTCATTCACAACATTGACAAAAGCACTAATGATGGTGGCATGTTTAATGCTGTTCAAGTATTAAATAAGAAAAAGTTTGAAAACCCTAAAGTACAAGGTGCAGAAGAAAAGATGGCAATAAACCCAAATGACATACCGGTGCACAAGTAAAATTCCGGGAAAATGAAATAGGTGACTTCGAGCCAATCTCAGGGGCATATGCAACAAGTATCTCAAATATGCTCCTGCAGAACTAGATGAACAAATAGCAACTATTTTTAACCAAATATTTGAGAACAATGAAACCATCGGAATAAACAAAGAACTTTTGATACCAAAAGGACTTCCCAAAAATCTGCACCCAGTTACTCACTCTCCTACACTGAATCAGAGAGATATTATCATTCATCTCTGGAATATGGCAGAAGGATAAATAATATTGTAGTCCTGAAATACAAGTTAACATCACAGGAATAACATGTCAACTGCTTTTTACAAAATCAATAGAAATAACTCCAGGAAATGCTCAAAGGACTTATTGAAGAAGATAACATCCACATCTTAGTGAGACAACAATTGATGTAAAGTTAGATGGTGCAAAAGAATTTCATGTATCTGAAATGGAATATGGTACTGTCAATAAAATTGAATTCACAACAGTAAGAAAGGATGAGGAGGAATGGAAGAGGTCAAAAGAGGTTGGTTCTTTTTGGAGGAGTAAGGAAGACATTGAACACTGGAAACTCGTGTCAAACCTGGCACTGAACAAATTAACAAACATCTGGAAGAGAGATAAAAAGATAAAAATCAAAACCAAATTAAAAATCTACTCCTCACAGGTAAAATCAATGTTAATCTACAACTGTGGCACATGGGCCATAATGAAAACTGACAAAAATAATAAATTGGATATATTTCATAAAAAAACAATTAAGAAGAATCGTCAAAGGACACTAAACGGCACTCCACAATCATAATGTCATATATTGAGATGAGATGAGTAAATTCCAACGAACAAAGCAATGAATTATTACTTTACTGACAAGTACAAGAAAAGAAAGGGAAGACCATTGAGAATGCAGCCTGTGATCCTGAACGATACAATATTGCTAGAAACCCCAAACGGACATCAAAATAAGAGCTTGAAAACCTTAAAAAGCTGACTCAGTACACAGAAGTTTGGTTAGCCTTCACTATCCATTTGGATTTGGTAAAAATGGTCTGATCTTCAAAGTCTGAAGACATTTATAGCAAAAGGTGATAGGTCAGGTAGATCGGGTAATCAACAGATTCGAGGAACTGACAGAGGACAATATCAACTATGAGAACATAGTAACATTCTGAAAGAAGAGTGCAATAAAATTGACAAAGCAGAAGAATTGAATGTCCTTGATACAGACAGTAACCCGCAAGGAATCCACAACAAACTTGTTGAAAAATTGGAAGAGAAAAGGAAGAAACTGACACAAATCAAATAAGACAGTAATAGAGAAAGTTGAATATATCGTTTACAAAACAAGACAGTTGAAAGCAATTTTTTAAAAATTCATATCTCTGACGCTGAGTTGTAGCCCTCACTCAAAATCAATTTCATAGTACAAGATATGCCAACGTGCCTACCAAAATTTGTTAATGTTGCAAGCACTTTATTATACTAATACAGTAGCTTTTGCCTAATAGTCCAGTCCATGGGAAGCTGCAAAAACGGACTATTAGCCAGAACAGATAATTAGCTGGAACTGACTATTCATTGGTCGCCGATTAGCTGACCACAAAACACAATATGTCGAGGGTCGACTTATTTGTCTATCTACCCTTATCATCGAATGTGCGTCCACCAGAACAGACTGTTAATTGTCACTGTGGTGAAAAAATACCTTGTCACCGGGTCACTGTAAGAGAAATCACTCCGCCCAGTTTGAGTTGGGGTGAGAGAGAAATATACTCACAAGCAGTCGGGCTAGTGAGCGGCAAAGTGACCGGTAGTGTCTGTGTGTGCTCGTATAGAGTGAATTCGCATGGAATTGATATAATTATAATTCTCGAAAAGCTGGACTACCCAGGGGGGGGGCCCCACATAGGAGATATTCAAGGAGGATCTACTTGCCCGGCAAGCAAACTATAGTCACCATGTGATTTTTTCAAGTTTTAGTATTTCTTATTTATTCATTTTGAGACAATGTGAAATGCGTGGGGTCAAATGTCAAAGGATACATGCTGTTACGTGGAATTGGTTTTATGTTGAGATTATCATGATACGAGTTACAACCCTCTTCCGGTTGTCGTCGATCCTCAATAAAACTTGTCCTGAAGCATCCACATGACTGACTTCTAGATCTTAGTTTATTCGTGTCTACTCTGTTTAGAACCCTTATTGTATAAACTATTTAACAAACGTAACATGTGTAATCGGTGCCGACATAAAAGAGATAAGAACAGACTACCCGCACGATGGAACGCTTATCATGTCGTTGCATGAGGCCCGGTCTGGACGACCAAATGCTTTGCATGTGTTCAAAGGAAGAGAAGGCGACACGTGATTGGCTAAGACAAAGACTGCAGCAGTCGGACCGTAGGTGACGGACAGTGTGTTTGCGATGATGTCTTATTACATATATACACATCGCCATACCTATGCCAGACAGTGTACGTTGTTTTATTGCACGGAGAGGACAAAAGGCAAGGCCATCTTTCTAGTGTGCGAAGATGGCCTTGCAATACCCCCCAAAAAACAACAACACACAAGATTGAATTGCAATATAAAAAAAAAGTGTGCCCTACCATCTAAAACCTACCCTTGAAAAACAACATACTACGATGCCAACTCTAAGAAACAGTGTGAGAAGAGGTCATTGACATTTAGACAGCGTATCAGTCAATTATTTTCAGCTCTCATTTCTATCTCTCATGATATAAAACGTACAATAACACTATAATATGCTTGTAAGTACAAAGGCTGACCCGCACAGGCCAATCCTAGGAAAAGGTCAAACCAAGGTCATTAACCTCTATCTAGGACCAAGTTATTTGTTCTTCATTTTTCAAACTCAGTTTCCCAGTCCAAATGAATATGTTATATTATATTGTGTTTCATGAAGAGTGTTAAGTGGAAGAAGCCTAACATCCCAACTACATGTACCTACTGTTTTCTCAGTTTTCTCCTTTACTCTACCTCGGTCCCTCCCTACCCCCTCACTCCTCCTCTCATCCCCCACTCTCTCTAACAAAGCAAAGGTATTATATGTTGTCATTATTTTCTAAGTACATGTACATGTATTCCACTTTAGCCAAGCTTATAGCGCTTTTAACACCAGAAGGCAACCAAAGCCATGCAGTGTGCTGTATACATCTAGTCCGTATTGTATGACAGACTGAATGTTATCGGAGACAGGGATCAAGAACATCAAGGAGTGTGCAGTTATTCTACTTGTATCAACAAAGCAACCCAGATTCTGAGACTAAGGTGGTAACTGGTGATGATGAAGGAACCAACGAAGTGCAAGAAGATTGAGAGTGACAGCGCGGGATGGGCGCGGCGGGACGGATAGTAGTAAAGATGAGCATGGACCATCAAACGCTTAGTGTATGTAAGGAGTCAAAGACCCCATCTAGTACTAGTGGTAATACTACTGCTTACAGTGTCACCTGTATGAGAAAGGACATATCCACATAATGATGTAGGCCTATCTTGTAATTCTATAATATACACTTACTGTTTGACAGATTATGATTTCTAGGGCATTGGTATACGAGTCTTTTAGCCGAGTTCCAAAGGCAGGAATTATAAACTTTCAAACTTTTCCTACCACTAATGCAAAATTTCCAACCGCTCATGTAAATTTCCAACCATTTCCGACCATTCCGAACTAGAGGTGAAATTTCCTAACAATTTCCGCCTTAGCTGGCCACCCTGTAAATACCACAGAAACTGCATTGTTGAAAATACAAAGCGATTTATTGTGTGCTGCTGATGAGGGGATTCTTGAACCTTGAAAGTGATGATGTAGAAACCTCTTAAACATGAGGACCAGTCCACATTTGACATTGCCTTTTGAAATTCATTTACATCTCTGAATTCAACTGCATTGAGGGGTAGATTGTTCCACAGATAGATGGTGGAGGGATAGTATAATGAGTAAAATTGGTTGTTGACGTGCGACTCTGGGATGATGAACTTTTTGCTAGGTCCTCTAGTGCGCAGTGTGGTTGGTTTTAGGATTTTTTATGTATCAGTTTCTACAATTTTGTTTCTTATTTTGTAGAACATGCTACATTTGTGTGTTTTGCATCTTTGTTGAAGTGTTTCCAGACCTAGCGCCTCGACCAGGTGAGTTGATTTTGGATTTTTTCGAATTCTTTTATGTCTTTCTGAAAGTGAGGATCCCATACGGCGTCCTCAAACTCGGATTTTAGTTCACGCCCCATTACGCTTGACTGCCTCGCAGCGCATGGTAGGTCTCGCGACCGTCGGCTGCTCGTGCCTGCGGTTTTCATTTTGTCGACGCGAATGCGATTATCGGGTTTAGACACTAACATCATTTATTGTTTTGAGCATGTGCTAAGGCCTAGGTTTCGGTGATTTTTACTGAGGTAAACGAATTAAAGTAGTACTAAACGATTGTGAAAAAATGAAATGTGTCTATAGCGGAGGGCGTTAGGGCTCAAAAGTGACCATTTGGTTCACATTCTTCCAATTGCACTAAATTTGGCACACATGTTGCCCAGGCAATGCTCTTTCGATTTTTGCCGGGAGCCAAGACGACCGACTTCCGGAGCCGCCATATTGGTAAAAAACAAAATGGCCGCCACCTGGTTAAGATTTAAACCGTTGATGTAAA
>JBCHJU010449317.1:0-13113 GCA_039654505.1 Plocamopherus imperialis
CTCTCTCTCTCTCTCTCTCTCTCTCTCTCTCTCTCTCTCTCTCTCTCTCTCTCGCTCTCTCTCTCTCTCTCTCTCCCCCCCTCTCTCTCTCTCTCTCTCTCTCTCTCTCTCTCTCTCTCTCTCTGCGCACCATTCCACCAATTAGGTCTGTCCAACAGTGTTCGTGGTGATAGTGGTAATGGTTGTTAAGAAGTAGTGTGGCCTCCGCCAGAGGACAAAAAGTGCGTGCCCGCGCAGTGCATCAAGTCAACGCGCACTTCTTCTCCTTCCATAATATATATAAAGCAGGTCTAGTTCTAGTTCCAGCTATACATGTACAGTGCAAGGCCGTGCCTATCACTAGCACCGTCCTCTTATCACCCAGTCGTGGTGGCCCTACACGAAGAGTGGCCTGGCACGGTTTTGCACCGTCCTCTCACACCGTACGGATTATCACCGTCATTGTAATCAATGAGCCTTGGATCCCACCCAAATAGGATCTTCTTCTTCTTATCTGACCCCGTGTCAATCACAGGGATATCGCCGATCGATAATCAATTTAATCAATCATACAGTTATCACATTTATCTAGGGGTGACTCATTGTTGGTGTTTTTATGACCAGTGATTCGAGTTGTCTCCCGCCGCTGTTGTGTCATCATCTGAAGGTCGAGATGACGAGACAATGTGAACCATGACTGATTGTTGTTACCTTTACACGTGGTACCTTACCTGTATTTAAGGGAGGAGAAATCTCGACTCGCTTCATAAGGAACGAGTCGGAGGTAGAAGCGTGGACACTTAAGACTGACACTCCGCAAGGATTTCATTTTTGGTGGCGTTTAAAACAAGAAGGTGGCGCCCTCTTTCTTCTTCTTCTTCTTCTTCTTCTTCTCTGTCCGTGGATCGTTTTCGGATTCACATCGTTACCATCGCCGATTGATAAGGTTCGACCCAGTCCAGCATCGTTGCAAGGAAAAGAGGAGTTGGAAAGCATTTCATCGGCTTTGTGCGTTTGTATTTTTTCGGAGGAAGACCACTGACTGAGTTGGAACACCTTCCAAAGCTTGGTCACCCTTCGGCTATACTTTGGAAGGAGAGCACTGATCACCACTGAAGGGGTTTCTCATATAATATATTTTATCCCCAATTATCCCAGGAATCTCAATTTTTATTACTTACTACAAAGATCTGATTGGTTTTACGCTGTAGTGCATGCCGCTGTCGGGCCGTTGGAGAACAGAGTATAGCCAAAGCGTCCATCGGGAGATTATATATACATCTGTTTGATGCGCATTGTGAGCTAGTCGCCTGTGACACCTTACAGCCCGTTGATTCAGACCCAAGACCCGTTCAAGTTTTTGCCTGTCGTTAACCGCCTCACTAAACCGACGTACGAGGAGGAGCAGGCGTTAGCCATGTCTGTGGCCGAACCAGTTTTAGGGGCTCTGCCTGCTGCAGCGGCGGGTATTGCCAGACCTAGACCCGTGTCCTCCGTAAGTGGCCTGTTAGCTGCTGCTGTTGGGGGGGGGAGGGTATTTGGGGGCTTGGGTGTGTGTGTGTGTGTGTGTGATGGAAGGGGGGGGGGGGGGTTGCCAGCCTGGCATGGTTTTTCTTGTTGGATGTTGGTTTTCTGGTCTTACTGTTGTTTCTGTTTGTGTTGTTGGTCTCCTTCTCTTTCGTCATTTCCTGCTTCACATCATTATCAGCATCATCATCATTATTATTTCTGCTATTGCCTATCAGATCAGTGACAGCTAAGGACTTTTTGTTTTTTCGAACAATTTTTTCCAGTTTTCTTAGCGTTTTTACCTCTTAACCACAATGTTCAGTTTTGACAAGACTGAATGCTTTGCAATGGGGATGAATTGGGCTCTTCATTAAGTGAAACTCATAGGGGTTACTTAAGCTGTATACCCTATATTCCAATACTGTCCATATATATCTGTCGTATACAGCAACACAAATTTTTTAAAGTGCACAGCCATGTACTTTAAGTCACATGTTGTAGAACTGGTTTCTGTGAATGAAAACAATTTCTCCAGAGTTGTTTGCGCTTATTTCATCGACATTGGTGGAGTGAAGCGGCGGAAGGAATGTCCAAAATAGTGAGGCATGGTGATGTACTTCTAATCAAATCAGATTGCTATGGCAATTGACCCTGTATTTGCAATTTATTTACCCTGCCTCATAATGTAAAAATGCTGAGTTCAGCATTCTTCATGTGCAGGTGTGTATATCACTGCTGCTGTTAATCCGTTGACCTCCATGTAAATCCATCCGTCCATCCACAGCTGAACCGCAAAGTGTACCTGGGTCTCTACGACAGTCATCTCTGGCCGGAGCCAGACTCGCGGGACGAGCAGAAGGTGCGGGATTACATGGTGCAGAAGTACGAGAACAAGCGCTGGTACGTGGCCCCCACGGAAGCCATGAAGGAGGACGCCAAGCGGGCCAACGAGGCGGCCCTCAACAGCAAGCCCCAGGCCAAGCCCTTGAGGTCGCTGCTTGGAGACAACACGCCAAAACTCGTTGTTGGTGGCGCCGGCACTGGCTCGCACGTAAGTAGAATGCTGTTAAATTGATGTTCTTGTTTCCTTTGGTTGATGTTGAATAAATTGTTTTTTTTCTGAGATCACTGACTCGTTTGCAACATGCTTTTTGGTTGTTTATGAAAGTGGTTGATTTTTTTCTTTTTGTTTTTTTTTCTTTTCCTTTTTCTTTTTTGTTTTGTTTTGTGTTTCTGTCTATAAAAAGGGGGACTGTTTTTTGGTCTTTCCTTTTGGTTTTTTTTTTTGGGGGGGGGGTCTTTTTTTTTTTTTTTTTTTTACTCTTTTATTAGCTTCAACTTGTATTATGAGCAATCACTTACAACAGGCAGTTTGTCATTTGTTTGAATAGTACCATTTTCATTATATATGTTTTAAAGAACTTTGGCACATAAAACAGGGCAAGACAGGAGAAAAAATGACAACAAACATAGCTTCTTGTGACAATACTGCATTTCTCTTGCCCTGCTTTCCCGTCCTCCAATCCTCTATGTTCATGACGCTTCTTCCTTCCTCTGGAACAATCCGTATTGATATTATTATCAACATCATATTTTTATTTACTCCCAGTAAGCCATGCTCGTATTGTCACTCCCTGGCCATGTAACACACACTGTCTATCATCCTCCACCAGGCACCAGCCAGCCAGAGCCAACCGCCCCCGGTCAGGGCCCCAGTCGCCACGGCAACCCAACCATCACAGCTCCCTGCTCGAGCGGCCACCCAGCCCACCTCAGGATTTGACCTTTTGTCAGACCTTGGCAATAGTGACCCTTTTGCTCCTGCCACCAACGCACCGGCCGTCAGTGATAGTGAGTGGATTTCATGTTCAGCGGTGTATTTTTCATTTTTAATTAGACATGCTAATAATGTCTTTATTAATTTACTATTTTTCCTATTGTTCATTAAACCATTAATCATGAATTTGTAATTGTGAATTGTTTTATTTGTTATGATTTTTGTGGTCAGGGTATGGATGGTGCTATTATTGCATATGATAGGATTTCAAATTCATACTTGCTGGTATTGTCAGCTCAACAAGCTCAGTGACAAAAAGTCATATCCATTAAAGCTCACACCAGACAACCACAATAATGTATAATCTTAAACATCATCGTTCGCAAGTTGTCTGTTTATGATTCAAACAAAATTGTTAATAATCATGGCCTAATACATGATAATTTCTAACTAGTTTTAGATTTTTTTTATGATCTCCATCCTCATACAAACGTACCCATTCATCTATCTGCCTCTTAAATTCTGTCTCGTTGCAGATGGCTTTGCCGACTTCAGTAACTTTGGCAACTTCAACAGCACCCCTCCCCAGCCCCTACCTCAAGCCCAACCACTACCAACACACCAGCAACAACTTCCAACACAGAGCGCAGTGCCCACTGCATCCCCCTTCATGTCCAGCAGTAAGTTGGGCCAATGGTCACCACCATTTTGAGTTTTGCCTTACCTAACTTCTTTGTCGCCACCTTTCAATGGCTTCACTTAGATCTATTTTACTTTCTCACTAGATTTATTACTGTATATGCATCCTACACCATCCCAGGGAACAATGCAATTAAACCCAACCAAGGCGTTCCCTTGAAATACACATGAAAGGTTTGACCACGAAATGGTATAAACTTTATTTCTGGATAATCTATGATTAATAATTTATAGGTTCTATTGATCTTCGATGATATGAGCTGAATAATTCTTCCATTCCTGCATTCAAACCGTGACATTCTGAATAGTATCAAGATTATTAAAATTTGCATTTCCCTCACTGAGTTTTGCCTCTTCTACTTGAATTCAGAGTAATGAACTGGTCAATTGGTGTGAGGTACAAGAGGTTGTAGGGGTTTATGAAACCCACAGGGCTATGTCTGTAGGAGTTTCAGTTTTGTGTGGGAGGACAGCCGATATGGCCTGCTTTTTCTATTTTAGTCATCAAGTGCAAAGGCACAGGGGACTTCCTAATTTATTGTTCCTCTCAGACAGGACTAGGCACTAATTAATCATGCCTACCACAGGACGATGAGGCGGAAAAGTTTGACAATAATGTCTAGGAATAGATCTATATACTACAAGCAGAGCTGTGCCTTTTTCAGATTTCTCTTTAGCCATTAAAATCCTTGTATACTGTATGCTACTCAAAACATGGTCATCTCCATTTTACCCAGTGACTAGGTCTCCTTTTTCACACACATATTTTTAAAGATGTTTGATGCTGGTTGCAGCCTATATCAATATAAAAGAATAGTCTTCAAGAGTCTTCAAAGCTATTAACAATGTCTATGATATATGTAAATGTTGCCTCATTGATGATGTGGTTCATAGGTCATTGACTGCTTAAAGCCGAAATCACGATTTAACATTTTCCCGTGACCATCCCAAAATAAAGGCAAATTGTATTTGAGAGTTGTATTGTGCTCACACCATATTTTGGCTTAAAGTTGTTAAAGAATTGATTTTTTTTTTTCTGAACAGAGAATGTATGTATAAATGAATTGTTACTAATTGTCTTTTCCTCTCCACTTTGCTGTCAACAGCCCCTTTGGTGCCTCTAGGAACCAATGCTCCCGCCCCCGTGTCCAGCTCCGTGTCTCAAGCCTCTGCCAGTAGCACGTCAACCTTCTCGGCCATCAGCGACAGGTACGCGGCCTTGGCCGACCTGGACAGCGCGTTCAGCACGCCCACCACCACGGCGACCTCCATCAACTGGGGAGGGATGGATAGTGGTGGCGGGAACATCAACTGGGGAGGAAGCAGTTCCTCTACGGGTAAGATGGCCGATGTAGGTTTTAAGATTCAATATGTAAGATTGGTAATTGGTAAAATACAGGTGTTAGTGAACAACTGAATGTTTTAAACTTTTTTTGAAGTACATGCTTGAATAATACAACTTTTTGTAATGAACTCCCATCTTCCTAGCCTCGGATGATTCTGATGCCAGCATCATGCCAAATCCGAAGTCAATAGTTTTTGTAGTTTAGTCTGTAGGGTGACCCATACATAATACAGATAAACTATATAAAATTTGAGTTTCTGTCTTGTTGGTCTGCTGATTAATTTGCTGCAGTCAACATAATGGCCGATGAGTCCATTCTAATCAAAAAAAAAAAAGAAGTTTTGTTTGCTTTTTTATAACTTTCCTTTCTTTTTTTTCTTCCGTTTTTTTATTTTATTTTTCAACGTTTCAACTATTTTGCATTAGTTTTTGCTTCGTTATATTTGTGGAGTGTTTTTTTCTGTACCCAACCTAATGCCTCACATCCATTTACTTTACTTTCCACCCACATCCACACCCCCTGGCCCTTTGCAGTCCAACCGTCGCAGACCCCGTCCTCCATCAACTGGTCTGGGGGCAGTGGGGGAGGCAACTCTGGCATCAACTGGAACAACCAGGCACCGGCTGCCAGCACCCCTGCAGACACCCTGACACAGCCGGTGACAGGGTTTGGCGTCACGTCCACAGGTACGGCTGTTCGGGGTGCTGATGTGATTCTTTCCCTGTTTGCCTGGCTTGGCTCGCAGGGGTGGGAGGTGGAGACGGATTTGTTATCATCCATTTGAATTAATTGATTGACACGGCTCTGTTTACAGACAGGAAGGGGATGGAGATTTTGGTTTCTGTTGGGTTTTCTCTTGTTTTTTAAATGTTTTTTTTTGGTGGGGAAAAAATGGTTGCACACTGAATTTATAACAATGAAGGGCAAAATTTGTGTCTGTACAATCTTTAACATTGTCACATGTGCACTAGCTCCTCTCAAAATCAATATTCTGGAATTAGTAATTTTGTCTTACTTCTCTTGAAAACCTGGAATTTCCTAGATGATGAACTGTTAAAATAAATTGTTGTGACTTCTCCTGAATTCCGATTGATACGAAGCTAAAAGAACTCCACCATGTTTCTGTAATTTATCAAAAAGTTGAAGAAGTCTTTCACTCACCTACCCAGGTGACATGATTCACCGTCACCCTGGCAACGTGCAGTGCAGGTCAACACTTCAGTCAGGAAAGATGATAGAGTGCATTGCTTTAGTTTGTAGATACTGACACTCCTTTTAACTCTTGTGTGTGGCGTAGGCCAACATATCGGCATTAGCATGATTTAATCTGACATTAATTTGCCCAGATGTCAGGATGAACATGAATAAGCTCATCCTGAAATATGGGCAAATTATAGCCAAAAGAGTTGAAATGGGACTCATGCTGATGAGTGGACTCATATTATGCAAGGAGTTAAATTGTTTTCATGCCAATGTATCGTCGGAGATTGGCATAGAATGAGTTAAACGCAAGAATGAACATGTGATCCAATCTAATCCTGTGTATATGCCAGGGGTGGATTTTTCCCACACTACATAAAACTGATCATTACTCTATTGCATGCATGACATAGGCTACCTCATTATTTGCCATTGGGTTTTCATTCTAAAGGTTTTTTCCTTATTTCAGGACCTGTAAACTACATGTACTTATTTGGGGTTTTTTTTTGTTGTTGTTTTTTGGGTTTTTTTTTTTGGTTTTATTTTTTTTTTCTTTCTTACTCTCACTGTTTTCACTCATTCAATGTCACTTTGTCATCATGTGGAAATGAACAATCTATACTACAGGGCTTTATTTTTTTCATCTTCTTCGTCTTCTTTTTCTCTTCTCTGTTTGTTAATTGTTTCGTTCCTCACTCTTTCTGTTTTTCTTTAAACTGTAACTAATTATAATGTGAGCTGTCCTAGTTTTTCTTCTGCTGTCCTTGACATTGACATCTTCGATAATTGTTGTCAACTTTACTGCTTTCGATATTCATGTGTTTGTAATGTGTAATCTGAAGATAGATGGAAAGGCTTGAGGATTCAGTTCAGCTACGACTTGGGTTGTTTAGAAGGCGTACATGTATTCAATTGTGCGGAGGATTACTGTTGATATCTGGATCCACACTGTGAGACGGAAGTACAGAAGTCACCGGGGACCTTTTTACAATGGCATCTATTTATTCTTCATTACAATCAGCAACGAAAACCTGGACATATGTGTATGTAGAGTGCTATAAATTTCAAGCAGATTGATTTTGCTGGACGCAAATCCAATCCAACACATGGAATTTGTAGTAATATTAAGAAAAACCCAAACCCCTTAACGGCTCACTTGAAGACCTTCATGTTATATTGCACCCTTTGGTCTTCATTCGCATTGAGGGGATTGAACTGCATCTGAGTAATACCGAGTGTTCTACTGTTGTAGTGAAGGGCTATTTTGTTTGAGGTCCAGTGGTTATCTTACAGTCTTACATTAACATTGTTCTTTTTTCTGTAATGACAAAAGAAACTCATTATGTTTCAAGTTGTTGGTTTACACGTGCACTCTTCTTTCTTCCTGTATCGTAAGCCAATATATCTTCATGAACACAATTTAACTCTTTCACTTCCAATTTGCCCATATGTCGGGTTGAGCACGAACGGGCCAATAATTTGGCTCATGGTGCACAAAGGTTTAGATCCTGCTTGTTCTAATATATCAGGGATTGATTTAGAATAGAATTACATGTAAAATAAAATAAGAAAGAAAAATAAAATTGCCTTTTAATCATCTGTGAAGGGAAATTTGTCTTTTGGTGTTTGACCGAAGACCAAGCATCAACTGCAGAGCAGCGCCGCAAACGTAGGCAAATATTGTAAATCACAGTCAGTGTCCATGATGGAATTGGAACCCCCATCCTTTCAGTTGTGAGCTCGAAGCACAACTGCTGTGCCACTGCAACCAACTAAGAGACATGTACTTAAGGGGCACATATTTGCACAAAAAAACCCAAAAACTGCTAGATTCTGGCTGGCAACTCAAATTGGCTAAAAGCGCTTTATATCAACTTTCACTCCTGGCTGATGTTTTAATGTGTAAGAGCCTATCAAAACAAACAAACCATCCATCCACCCATCCATCCATCCATCCATCCATCCACCCATCCACCCATCCAACCACTCATCCATTGCTCCATAACCAGCTATTGACTAGCCTCCGTCTATCTACACACTTGAGTGCAACCGGTATGTGTCTTTGTGTATTTAACAGGTCATCCAGGCAATCCATTCCTTACACAAATGGGTAGGCAACGGACATATATATGTTATTATTATTATTATTATTATTATTCCACTTTTGTGCATGCCTCAGTCAGCCTGTGTATATAATAGGCTAGCCTGGCGACTGGGTTGTGTTTAATATAATATTTTTTGCCTTGTCTACAATATAATCTGTTTGGATTTTTTTCACTATTTTTCCATCACTAACATTAACACTTTCTTACGTTCGACATTCTATGGGTTTCTTTCATTTTTTTGTCCTTTGGGTTTTTTTGTGTGGATTTTTTTGTAGAATAGTTTATTATATTTCTTTCTGTATGTGTTCTTTGCTTTAATTATTGTTATTTTTCAAACGTCACTGCTACTACGTGTACTTTGTATTAATACTAGTCGTACAGCTTCATCTAACCAGTGCCATAAATCTCTTTGCTTGATTGGTTAGACTTGCTACGATATCTGCCCTATCTGACTGCTTTGCATTATAATGCTGTCTTCTTTTCACTGTTCTCCTGTTATGATTCATGTATATAGTGGACCAAGGCTCCTTTTAAAACTTTGTTATTTTCATTTTCGGTTTTTCTTTTTTTAGCAATTCCTATCTTCGTGGTTTTCTGGCTGTTTTTCTGTTTTGTTTTCTTTAGGACTTTTTTTTATTTTTTGAATGCTTTAACATCATATTATCTCTCACAGGTTTCTGGCTTTTCGTTTTTGTCTGTTCTATTCTAAATATATCCTGCATGTTTTCCACTCTATTCTCGTTTTCTCGGATGACTGCGCTGCTGCAAGTTTTTCACCTATCAATGTTTTTATCATGAACAATACATCATACTCTCCCCAAACAAAAGGGGTCTGGGAAAGAGAGTAGTGTTTTGTGAGATGGTGATTGGATGTGGGTTTGGGTGTCTGATGGGGTGAATTGGTTTAGTTACAAGACCATTCGGGGACATTGCAAAAATAAATGTTGCTTAAATTAACTCAGTAGATGGTTAGAAATAATCAAGTAATGTCTTAAACCTCAATCCACAGAATTGAGTGTTTTCCCATAGAGTCCCCCTAGCCTGTTGCGGTTGTAGTTTTTGTTTCCCTTGAAAAAAAAGTAAAAAACAACTTGCTCTGACGCTCTTATTATTACTCTCTTCATCTTCTACTTTTCTTCTGCATCTTTTCCACCCTCCGTGCCTCACTATCTTTTGATATATATTTTTTTAGATTCTTTTTTGCCTCATAATGTAACTGGAATGCCCAGTCAGTGATGATACTTTCCACGTTGATTTTGAAATTTACAAAAAGGCCTTTTTTTTTTTTCGTCTGTGCCAGTTCCAATTTTCCATTTTTTCTTTTTTTTTTTCTTTTCTTTACTTTTCTTTACTTTTCTTTTCTTTTCTTTTCAAGAGTTGTTTGGTTTGAATTTTTATTACTGTCATTGTTTGAAGGGCTCTCTTTGTTTACTACCATTTCGACACATCAGCAAATTGGGTAGTTTATGGGTTGTATGTTTTTTTCATTTTTAAATATATTTTTGCATTTTGTTTTTTGTTTTGTCTTATTGTTTTCGGGGGAAGGGAGGCTTGTTTGTTTTTGTTTTTTTTGTTTTTTTTTTTAATTTATTCTGTTTTATTTTGTACTTCTTTCTACTCCTAAATATTATTTATTATCAGGATTTTACATATGGGGGGGGGGGTTGTTTTTTTATATTTTTTTTACATGTCGATTGTTAGAGATGCTAATCTTCCCCTCACTCATTAACCGCTAACACTTGGAAAAAGCTTATTGAGCAGTGAGTGATAAGCGTGGTGGTGCTCAGTGCTAAATTTTAACACCATCTGAGATTGAGTATCTTACGCACCATTCATTTTTTAATTCCAAGCCACTGTAATATAAGGCCTTTTATCGTTATCATTTTTTAAAATTTGAATAATTTATCTGTCTCTACCATTTTTATTATTTTAACTATTTTTTCTACTTTTGTTATTGTTGAAGTATATTACTTAAGATCGGCGATTCATATTGTCTTTTTTTAATCACACAAGGTTAAAAGGGCTTTTTATCAGTTTCTTTAGCAGAAGTAAGAGGAGGAAAAAAAAGGGGGGAGGGGGCGGGGGATGTTTACTAGAAGGATAGAGCTTACATTGTTCATCAGGTTTTGTGTTGGCTTTAAAAGACATTTTATTTTAATAGAATAGTTATAAGGCTGAAATCAACATATTGCTTATGGTGACATGCTGCTCCTGTAGTAAGAGATATCCTATATAATGTCAAAAGCAAAAAGAGCACAAAAAGAAAAATGTAAAAAAATGTAAGAATTTATGGAAACACACAAACATGCACTGATATGAATCGGCTGCAATCTATTTCAAAATCATGTTTCCATACTCTGCTGGCCATATGTGACATATTCACCTGGTTTCATATATTTATATTTTCATGTAGGTATCATACAGCATCACTTTTAGCCCTGCTTTCAGATTGAGAGTTTATCAGCAATGCTGACACTGGGCATGGGTCATGGGATATTCATTTTTTGCTTGGTGTGTGTCATTGGCTGGAAGAAGGGGAAAAAGCGCGCTATTGGCTTATATGCATTGTATCATACATTTGCTATAGCACAGTGAAATGGATCAGGCACCATGGATCTAGACGATTTCAATAGACCCCAATTGAGGGTGATTACAACAGTGGGAAGAGTTTTCAATTTGTCAGACACAAAAAAGAAATATAATTTTTGGTTTCTCTGGGAATTGAACCCGGACACTAGCAACAATTAATCTGACCTGGAAAAGAATAGCTTTTTCATGGACAAAGTTAATTCACTGAGGAAATGGCTTGATCGATAAGAATGCTCTTCTTCCCTGGGCTTACTAATTTCGTGTGAAGATTCTTCCCTCAGTGTTGATAGTGATTCTCTCTGGGGCCTACTGATATTTATTGGGACCTTTTGTGTCGGATCTGTGTCATTTTGCTATAACTAAGCCCATAGCCTCATAATTGTTTTTATCATTTTATTTTGGAGGCTTTATAGTGTTGTAAATTTCTTGAGGAGGATAGATGTGAGTTGTTTCTTGATTTGACTAGAAGGGAAATGTCTAGTTATAATATAATAATTTATGAAACCACTTGCCTTGTGAAATATTATCTTCAAAAAAACCTTTGATCTTTAGAAAAAGAACATGAAATGAAAGTATGGCTGTTCAGGTCCACATTGATTTTCAAATTGCTTAGTTGTTTTTCTTTTCCCCCCACTGATTATATTGTCTGTGTCCTATAAAAGTATAACCACAAATTTTCAGATTTTATTTTTTCACACCAAAGTAATCTTTATTGAAAGTCACTTATCTTGTTTTATCATAAATCAAATTTGTCAATAGAAATGCGCAAAAAAGACAGTTTTAAAGTTTTGAGTGAAAAAAGGGAAAACCCAAAAATTTATAGTTAAATGTTTATACAACGATGCTGAAGCCATTGACAGCAAAATGGGTACTAAATTGCACAGGGTATTTATCTTCTTTAAACCCCCTTCATCATAGGGACAAAACTGCAAGCTGCTCCCAGTCCACTTATTCAATGTGCTTTAACTTAAGAAACCTGAGGCAATGAGTAGATTAAGACTGGCTTAAGGCCCTCTTTACAACAGCAGATGAGATAGATCATGGGGGGAAGGCAGCATTTAACTCCCTCTTTTAACAGTCATTCTTGGTGGGGAAATCTTCGTTATGTTTTACTTAAAAAAAAAATGTTTTCTTTTAATAAAGAATTTTTAAAAATTACCGGTAAATATAAAATGGGTCTAATGAACTGAATGCCAATTGACTCACAAGTGACTCCCATTATTTATTTATTTTTTTGTATTCCAGCCGCTAACCCGTTCGGATCATCGCCAGGCATGCCCGCCTTCTCATCTCCTAGCGCCACTCCCAACCCTTTCGGGGGCAACGTGCCCAGCTCCATGTCCACGCCGTTCTCGCAGCCGGCTGCGTCAGCCGCCCCGGCGTTCGGGGCCCAGTTCCCAGCCCAGGCCCAGCCCCAGCATACGGCCGGCTTCGGGCAGTTCCCAGTGCAGAACGGCGGCTTTGGCGTGGCCCCGACGCCCTACAGCCAGTCCGGGAGCGGCTTCGTCGCCCATCAGCCTCCACAGCAGCAGTTCATGATGCAGCAGCAGCATCATCAGCAACAGCAGCCGGGGGGTTGGGGACAGCAGATGGGGGTGTCTCCGGCCGGCCAGCCGGTGGTTAATCCTTTTATGGTAAGCGATGGCGGCCACGACCTTCGGCTTTGGCTTTGGCTTTCAACTTCTATTTATTTGTTTGTCTCTGCTTGTCTGTCCGTCTGGCTCTCTGACTCATTCCCTATCTCTTCAGCTATCTCTCATCTGTCCGTCTATATATCTGTCTGTCTGTCTGCATCTCTCTGTCTCTGTCTATTTGTCTGTCTGTGTCTCTCTGTCTCTCTCTCTGTCTCTGTCTCTGTCTCTCTCTCTCTCTCTCTCTCTCTCTCTCTCTCACTCTCTCTCTCTATCTC
>JBCHJU010449428.1:0-13112 GCA_039654505.1 Plocamopherus imperialis
GTACAATTCATCAGTTTCTTTGCGGTTTAAGGAATTTTTCGGTTTAGCTTCTTTCGGTTTAAAGGGATTCTACTGTACAATAGATGGAGGTCGCATTGCACCATATGGAAAGTGGATGTCGGAAGCCTCATTGAAAAAGTCTAATGGCATAAGAGAAGGAGATGAGGTTGCGATCATGCTCTGTCACTGATGATCCTTGATAATTTAGTGAAAATGATATGATTCTAGACAAAATAGTACTGAACACTCCCTCAAATGCATATTGTCTACCAGATTTATCAAGCCAAACTTGGTCAGTCTTGACTTTACACTCATTCAAGTATCTGAGTTCGAATTTAGACTTAAATCTAGTTTAATGTTGCCATTTTTTGGATTTGATCAAGGCCTGTGAATAACAATATTTGTAGGTCTAGATCTAGATCTAGTTGTAGGTATAGATCTAGATCTATCTCTCTAAACCCTCCTGCTTTGATTCTCAAGATTGTATTCAACAAAACTGACTCTTTGAGTTGGAGGGCTTACGGATTGTTAGGACAACTGCATGCAGGCAAATGTTGTCTGAAATTGTCTCCATTCTATCGTATCAATCTTTCTGAAATTTTATAAGACTGCTAATTTATAAATGAGCCAGTTCGAAAATGGCAATGTTATTATCTTTTAAAGTTGGAGACGTTTTTTCGGGCCACCCTACATATATATATACAGCCCAGCACTCATTTGTCGAACTTGTTGGGGAAGGAGAAATAATTTGAGGAATCTGTGACTGGAGCAATACATATAATATGTTAAAGCACTGGATGGCAATGAAAAGAGCCCTATGAGTAGTATGAGGTGTAATAATATTGTAGCACGGTATGTTTGCACCACCATGTTGTTTTTGTTTGATTTGTATGGTTTGGGTTTTTTTGTTGTTGGTTTTTTTGTTTTGTTTTGTTTGGGTTGTTTTTCTTGTTGGGGGAGAGAGAGCGAGGGGGGGGGGGGGTGCTGTTTTTTTTCTCTTCTTTTTTATACAGTCCTATGACTGAAGAGAATGATGTATTGCGGCACGGAGCAATAGGTCTAATAATAATCGAATGTAATCATGCAATGTATTATAAGTGTAAATTCATGGTAGTAATGAATGAGAGTGACACTGCTTGTTAAGGAGTGACTGTTTATTGAGAGTGCTTTTGAATGGATGTTTGTATGGACATAGGCATGTTGCTTGATATTCTTTTAAAATAACAATAATGGGCCACAAGAAGCCAAGGCCTACATGCACAGTGTAATGTACTATTGCAGTTGCAAGGAAACATCAGCATAGTGTGTGGGCTTTTGCTATTTGAGGTCATTGGTTAAGCCTAGTGGGCTTTTCAAACTAGTTAGTGAGACTGGGAGAAATTGCTCACTCAAGCAAACAGTTCGAGGAATCCATGAAAAGGTTCGGCTTTTGGTGAAAAAAAAAGTGAATAGAAAATAAAGAAAATAATGGAAGTTATTTCTAGGAATCCATGAATTCGACAAATGTGCATTTGACTAATGCATGCTGCACTGTATTAGCCCCCTTTTCTTTTTTTTTTTTTGTGTTCATTTATTTTTGGACAGTTGTTCACACTCATTTAATTCCTTTGTTTTTTATCTACTCTTCCCTATCATCATAAATCATGCTTGGTAGACTTGTTTCAAATGACTAGTCAGTTTTCGTAAAAGTCAACCAGTACTTTTAGAGGTGAAGGTGAACTTCATTTGGCTCATCAGTGACGATAGTATAAGAATACATGTATTTCATTGCCAGCGATGTTATACAGATACAATAATGCTTGCAGCGATCATTATTTGTTTGCTGTAGATTGAACCCATGAGGTACATATATTTATATTTTTATGCCATTTCCTTTGATTCAGAAGGTATAAATAATAAGTAAGCTTCGGTTACCACTTAACGTCAAACAGGTATTGGATTCATTACAACACAATGCTATGATTACGGAGAATTTTTCATTTTATTGTCCATGGTGCCAACTGTCCTGTTTTGAAGAGAGCATATTCAAAACTTGCTTTCATTTTGCTTTTAGGCTCTGTACTTCATAATTATATATTATTATCATACTATAATGGAAGTAACTCATGTAACGCCCTTTTTCTCAGAAACTGGACGGTGTAAAACTCTGAAACTTTACAACTGTATTTCACTAATTTAGAACAGAATAGTCGATGTATTTGTAAATGTTGATATCTCCAAAATGTTTTTGATAAATCCGTATCTTATGTGCTGTAGCAAATGAAAAAAAGAAGGAATTCTTGGCGCCACGATCCCTATTTTGATTACACCGCAGGCTATCTAAAAAAGTGAAGCGGAAACTAGATCCAGTCGTCGTTGTACAGATTCAGTATACAAATACAGTATAGGTAGATCTTAGATCTAGGGAAAAGGAGCCTAGATATATAGACAATCTTATTATATATAATGGGTGGAAATATTTCCACAAAACATTAACGTTTAACCTCTCTGAACTAAATCTCTAGATCTAGATTTAGAATTTATGTCAAATTAAGATTTCTGCCTATTATAGATCTAGATCTAGACCTCTATCGAAATTATTGAAGCCCTTCTACCGCTTTACTATAATGTTACATCTAAAATGTCAATTTCTTTCATTTTTTGGGTAACTTCTAGTAATAATAAACAACAAAACAACACACAATAAAAACACACCAAAAAACAGAAACGAACAAACCCAAAAAGCCCCAAACAACAAATCCCTAAATGAACCCCAAAGACTTAACACATCGTCTAAAAACTTTGAAAATAGAAAAAGGTGCAATTTGTATAGAAAAGATGCATGTAGTCCACACACACGCTGATGAGGAAACCATCTGATGTAAATGTGACCATATTTGAAATGTTGCCATCATTACCAATGGGAATGTTCATATTTTACTTAATTTGCTGACATTCTCATTTAAAAGCGATATTCTTATTATGTTATCTACTTGATTTGATCTTTTTTTTTTTTTTTCATCAGAATTTCAGGAGATGAGGCTGCAGCACTTTTCCTTGCTGCTCACAATATGTCTCTTGGAATACCAAGACTTAAGGCCAAAGTAATGAAATTTTTAACTTAGTCATTGTGAACTTAATCATAGAATTGACACATGTAAAATTCTAGAGAGTTGCAACAATTTCAATGTTTTTTCTTTTATTATGTCTGATTGGGGGAGGTTAAATGATAATTTTATATACTGTTTTGTTTTTGTCCAGTCAATAAAATCATTTTTACTATCATGAAAAAAAAGTTAATTCAGTGATAAGAAATGTTATTAAAAGCTTGGAATACAAATTTGAGTAGTGAGAAAAAAGTTAGGGGCTGCTAAGAGTTGGAATATTGACATTTGATAAATGTATTACAGTGTCTGGTGGGAATCGGTCGCCTGCTGCGGATTTTGTCAGACCATAAGGGTCCAGATCCACCTGCTCTTTGGCTGGTTCATGATATGGTAGGAAAGAAATCCTCAGCTTGACTTTTATTCAATGGTGTTTATTGAAAGATGATAAACAAGGTGTTGTTTGTGACCATACTTTATTGTACTCATTGCATGGGTCCTATTTGCTCATAGTTGATCTCTTTTTATCCCATTTCTTTTGAAAGTTATTTATCAACGTTAAGAAATATTTCAGGGAAAATTATGTGAGAAAATACTTTTTTTTTTTTTTTTTACTGAATGTAACACAAAGATGAATGTATCATCGCATAGGTACAGTGGGTCTATTGTAGTTATTGCCAAAACTTCAGTTACTGACTAAACTTTTGTGTATAGGGACTGGGCACAGTTCAAGTGAATAATGAGATCCTTTTATTGAATAGATTGAAAGAAAGAAGAACACTTCTGAATAAAAATTAATAATAAATTATTCCTAGGAGGCCCTACGGATGCAATTAGCAGCTGAGGAAGCAGAAGCAGAGGCAATGAAGATGGAAGCAGAAGCCAAAAATGCTGAGGATATTGAGCCTGAAGATGAAAAAATTGAGTCGGAGGCAAAACCAGAAGATGAGCCTCAAGTTGGAGAAGATGAAAAAGTAATAGAACTTGATGAAAAAGAACTGCGTCAGAGAAACAGATATGTGAAAAGAATTGGGAGGAAAAAGGTGAGGCACCAGATTACTCCTCTTATTTTATTGCATATGGTTGATGACCCAGATATATATTCTTAACTGTGACTTATTGTATGACTTGCTAGTTACTCAATTAATGCAGGTGTACATTATGCTCATAGGTTGATGGTATTTGAGTTGCGAAGAGCAGTAATGAGAAAACCCAACCAAAAAACAACTCCAGTTGTTTTGAGTTCTTCAAACAGTAACTCAAACCTGTACCATTTATGAGTCCTTGCACTACTTTTGAACCTTCATGTCTTATATTTTCAAATACAGTAGTATGGTTGTTGTTTTTTTTTAGTGCTAGCTTTTCTAACAACTTCCAACAGAACAGCCATAACTCTGATTTTACAATTTTTAAAAATGTACAGTCGACTTCGTTTAACTTGATGTTGCTCAAGTTAACCGTTGTTCGTTTGGAAAAAATAGCTAGGCCTACATGAAGCTAAGGTGGATGATGCTGTTTCAGTTTTGATGAAGATTGCACATTTCATTTTTGTTTTAGCTTTGTTTTTTTCCCATGAAGCATGAGCGGAGACATCTCTAGCTAGATCTAGGCAAGCTGGTTGGTCTCAGTGTCTCAGGCAAAGCATATTTAATATTTCTGTATATTTCTAGTTGGTTGGTGTCATTTGCTACTGGTCCATATATGATGATTCCACACAGTCATAGTGTTGTCATCAATCCAACCCCCTCCTGCCAGCCTGTCTCTCGCTCTCTCTTACCAGATAGTTGTTCACTAGGCCTAGGGCTAGGCCTTCATGTAGCCTACATCCGGTTTCATCTGTACATGAAGTAAGATCTGCCGGTACATAGTAGGGTAGACCTTTTCAATTTTGTGATCAGCCATAGAGCTAGGTCTACTGACTGGTAGTACTGCTTGGTCCAGAAAAAAAAAATCAACTTATCCATTGAATTTTTCTATATGACTTGTATAAACGGGGTAAAGAAATCACATCAAGTTAAGCGTTTTAACACTTAACTTAATGTCAAGATAATGTATTTTAATAAATATTGTGCAACAATAGTCTGTTCCAAAGAAAAAGATCAAGTTATCTGAAAATCAAGTTAAGTGACTTTGAGTTAAGTGGAGTCGACTGTATTATGTTATAGTATAGTGATAGTGATGTTTTAGCTGATTGCTTCGTTTATTTTCTAAAAATTCATATTGGATTCTGTTTTCATTATTTTCTTGTACTTTATGTTTAATAAGAAAGTAGACCTGCTAATGATTAAAATGAAGATGTAAGAAAGCAGAACAGCAAAAGATGTAAATGAAGATATTATGTCATGAAAAATAAAAAAGGAAAAGAAAGAGGCAATTTTTCTTATAACTGTTGTAGTGAGTAAAGTAGTAAATGGGAGAAAGGAACATATACATCTCATGTTGGCTATTTAGTCTGTAAATGCCTGCAAAGTACATTTGAATTGTTGTATTCACCTTGCATGAAAAGAATCTAGCTTCTCACATGGAAAATGTAGTTATAGGAAGCTATTCATTGAAACTGTTCTATTCATGATTACAGGAACAACATGATACCTCAAAGTTCTTGTACATGTGCGCAAGTGAGTGTTTGTCACAAGCCTTGAACTACTGCCTTCATACTCATTATGTTGTAAGTACATTGAAAAATGAAATAAATAAATGTTGATTTATCATAATCTTAAGTATGATTACCTCATGATCCTTAGGTGAGGTATAATTTAGATATTAATGAGTGCAGCAAGATGATATTTCTCAAATTATTGTGTTATTAATGTTGCCATGAATTAAAAAATACCAAGCTATGCCATCATTTCACATCATAGACCAAATTATTTGAAAGAGATGTGAAACCTTTTACAGGTAATCACTATTTTATAATAGTCATGATTTGTTAAAAATATAACATCAATCTCTTCTCTGACTACTGAGTAAATACTTGATGTAGAGGAAGTTAATTACAATCAATCCCTTTGAGCATTTATCAATGTCGATCAACCATTCAATAATTAATTGTTAAATTAACTAAGCAATCTACCATCAGCAAACAATTTTCTGTAAAAACCGGACTATAAGGCGCACCGGAAGATAAGCCGCATCCCCTGATTTTTAAGAAAAAAATTGATTTTTTCCTAGCATAAGCTGCACCAGACTATTAGCAGCAAAAGGGGAGAGAGAAACAATTGTAGAGTTGCACCCTTGATATTGGACTGCCTGGACTGGAGTAGCCCGTTGATCATGTGATCTAGCTAGTTCATCTTTCCACGGCGCTCGTGATCCTTGCTGTTATCTCGACTGAATGACAAAATTTAGAGCTAACAGCACAAACAAATCGAGATTTCACTTCACTTAAATATAGATATTGAGATACAAGAACCTTCACTATCCGGCTACATCAGTTGACCACGTGATCTAGCTTGTTCATCTTTCCCCGGCCTTCGTAATCCGGCTAGTAACTTGATTGAATGACTAATTTAGAGCCAATGATACAAATAAATAGGCTTTTCTTGACTTAAATTAGGAATCTATGTTCCCCAAGTCTGTTGACACACAAGAACACTATGATTCGTCTATTCAGTAGTTTAGCATGTCTAGACGGCTATATCTAGACTTTGTTTAACAACTTGATGCGGGAGTTGCAAATTTTATTTGCTTTTCGACACAAAGCTACCTGTAGACAAATATATATTGAAATGGTTTATTCATTTCAATATGATTTTTTTTCTTTACAAAGTAACATTATTTAGATCACTTTGAACTGATGCACAAGATTTTGGAAAAAAATCCCAGCATAAGCTGCACCATACTGACGGGTGAAGAAAAAAGTTGTAGCTTATAGCCCTGTTTTAACGGTAATTAAGCAAATGGTCAATTAATGAGTGAAAAGAAACAACCCGAAAACCTCTGTCAATCAACTACCCGATCAACCAGCCTGCCACCCAATCAGTAAACATTTTTTGTTGTTGTAACTCTGCTCAACTACATGTACACAACATGTACACTGTGACTGATGTTCACAGTGGCACAGCAGTTGTGCTTTGGATTCATAGCCAGAGGGCTGATGGTTTGAATCCTGTCAGGTACATTGTGGTTTAACCCTTGGACAAGGTTGATTACATTAACTGCCTCTGTTCTGCATGCTGCTTTGCATCTGACGCCTGGTTTTTGGTCATAAAACGAAAGACAAATTTCTCTTTGGGGATAAATTAGTGGATTGTATTTTTTTTCATTACTTTATTCCATCGTCTGTTTTGCTTTACCCAGGACCTTGCTGGCCAGGCTGCATTAGAAATGGTCTTCCTGATGGGCCAGTATGATGCTGCAGCCTCAACTCTGATGCTTGCTTTGTACCAGGTCAGCTTTTATCAGTTACAGCTTTTGCTAACATTTAAAAAGTTTAGCTTTTGATCAACTGTTCACACCCACTGAGTTGGTGATATCTAACTGGACAAAACTATAGACATCGATATTTCTGAATGAGCCATTTTGAATCAATCCTAATCATGGTTTATTACTTTTCTTTTCGATACCAAGAATGCATAATCAAATGTCTCGCCCTTGAGTAATATAAAAACACTTTGTGCTCTGTTTTGAAAAACAAATAAATACCCTGTACTTCCTAAACAAAATTGATTTTTTATGCATTTTGATCTTTTACTTTTACCATTTCTTTTATTACTAGCTAGTAGTAATATAAAAATAAAAAAACAGGAATATGCTTCCCTTTAAGTGATTTCCCTTGCTCATTCAGAGTTGCCAAGCTTCTCAGAGTCTGGAGCAAACACTGTTCCTATCACAGCCAGATCCTAAGACATCCAAGCTTGCTGCTCTTCTCCACCAGAAAATGCATCTTCTTGAAAATGACATCACCACAAACTTGTCTTCCAGTGCAAACTTCAGTGATGTAATGCATTCACTGCAATCTGATTGGCAGGTATGTGTCCAAAGTAAAAAGCAGAAAAAAAACCCCTTGAAAAAAACACACACCCAAAAACAAAACAAAAAAACCCCAAAACCCCCAAAACAATGAAAGCCGGACAAATCCCTCCAAATGAACAATAAAACAAACTTAGACCTATACCTAAATTCAAACCTTTCTTTAAGAAAAGAAAATAATATCGTATATGTCAGCTACTAAGAATTGGTTGTAAGTCAAGGATGTCTGTTACTGTTACGTAGTACGACCTGCTTTCTGTAACTAAATATTTCTTCTTGGATGGTATTACAATTATTTATTCATTTTTCAATTTTGGCATCCATTTTCTTTTTCTGTTGTATGTTGAAAGTGGTTTTTGTTTTTCTTGTTTCTTTTGTTTCTTTTGTTTCTTTTTACATGCAAATTTGCACATTAATAATATTTAAAGTGAACTTGTAAACAAACCTTTCTTGAAACTAAATATCTTTTTTTAAAATGAATTTTAAAACCCTAGGAGAAGATTTTGTTTATTGAAGCCATCTTTGCAACAAAACTTGGGGAGAAACATAAATTTTAATTTATTTAAGGTTTCATTAATTCAAATTTTCTTGTGGTTTCAAATTGCTTCAGTTTTTCATTATGCACAAAATGTATTATTTTGCATGTATGAGTTCTAAAGAGTCAAGGATAAATGACAGAAGTCTTTTTTTCCCCTAATTTGTTTGGTTTTCTAACCTAACACTGTTTTCTTTTGTGTGTTTTTCCCAATTTATTTCTTAATTGAAATATTACAGGCATGTAAGAAACTTGACATATCAGCAAATCATCTGGAACTTTTGAAGGATTTGCCCTCCAATTATAATATCATTATATTGCAACACTCACCAGAAAAGTAAGGCTTCATATTTTCTCCAATTGATTGTTAGAGGCATATTCTGTTTTGTTACTCATTGACTTTATGTATAAGGACAATACACATTTAAACTCAATAAAATAGAAGAAGAAGAAAACAACAATATCCCCTCCCACCTAATGACAAAAAAAAAAAACAAAAAACAAAAAACAAAACAAAAACAAAAAGAAAAGCAACAAAACGAAAAGAGCAAAACCAGATGACACCCCAACCCCCCCCCCAAAAAAAACAAAGAAAAAAAACAAACAAAAACGCCCAACAACAACAACAACAAAAAACAAACAAAAAAACAAACAAAAGCAAACAATAACAAACCAAGAATGACAAATAAAAAACCCACAATTAAACCCATAAAAAATTGATTGCAAGAATTGGTGAACCAGTTGGTGATATCTATTTTTATATTTCTAGATGAATCCTACTTTGTTCACTTCATTAAAGTTTGCTCTCAAAATGCAAAACGTCTAAACTTTCTAATCAACTTCATTTCTCAGGAAATTCCTATTTGGGGCAATTCTAGACAAGCCAAAAGGAGCAGGTGCCACTGGTGGTGGAACGAAAGGGAAAGGACATGAAAAAACAAGTACTGTCTGTTTTTATTGTTCAAATAAAAAGAATTATTGTTCAAGTAAAAGATCTCTTTTATCAGGGATTTGCTAGTTATTCAGTTTGATTGTCTTAAGAGAAAGTCATATCACACATGACATGATATGTTGAAATAATCTTCTATTTGCTTTCCTTCAATTTAATATATCAAAAGAACCATTTGTTATTCTGTACTTTTTATTGTCTAATACAATTTTTGTTCAGAATATACATCAAGAAATCTATAATAAGTAGATCTTGAGTCAAACTTATAGGGCTCACTGAAGATTGTCAAGGTATGCTCATTTAGCTTCAACTATAGATCGTTTACAAATGATTTAAATGTTTCAGAAGAAGCTACCAAAGTACGAAGTGTCGAAGAAGTTTCTGAATCTGGTATCATGAATTGATAATTACATTTTGATTTTCATTATAATTGCTTTTTTTCTATTTGATTTATTACTTTTTTTTATTACCAGTATTCATAGTGTTTCATCATTGATGCCAATAGGACAGCAGAGAAATATAATATTCACATACTTGTATTGTTGTTCTATTAACTCTCAAGGACTTATAAATATCATTAACTCATTGAAGATAGGCTGGCAGATATTGCCAACAGTACAGCTGACCCTTCGTTTCACACCGGCACATACTGCGGGCATTGTTTAAATGCCAGTATTTCATACCGTATCCCTGCGGGTACGTAATGTAACCATAGTTGGGACATTCAATTATTTCATTACTTGCCACCCTTACACGAGCTGGATTTCTTTGTTTCATGGTTCTAAGGCTATTTTGGATTGCCACATCAAATAAAGCAGAACAGAGCCATTGCTTCATCATGCAAAAGGCAGTGTTTCAATGTGAAAGAAGCTGTCAAACTTGTCATGCAAGAAGGTTCAGAAAACATAGAGAATCTTATTCATCCAGTTTCAGATGATGAAGACATTCAGAATTCAGTTTTAGAGGATCATTCTTGCATGATTTAGAGCTTGAGATAGCCTTTAGCTGTGTGACAGTGATGGTGACGATTGTGATGTTTCCATCAGTTCCAGTGGTGATAATGATAATGCAAGTAACAATGTGTCATCTACAACTGCAACATCTACAGTTACGCACTGTCCTAGAACTACATCTGATGAAAACAATGATTTCAACTTTGATAGTGAAATTGACAATGTTTTTTTTGTTTTTTTCTGATTTTAACCAGAAAATGGAACTAGATCTAAATATAGATTCTAACACTTCTACTGATGATTACATGAGAGATTGGTATAAGGATCACGTCATCAAAGGGGTTGGGTGTTGCATTTCATAAAAAAGGAGAGTTACCATCCCGTATTGAGTTGCCCTGTCCAGCAAACCAAGGAAAACGAAACAGAGGTTCCTTGTCACAACCTGCTGACCAATCAGATGGCAGTAGTGTTACATACTGTATATCCTTGTGTATGGTGGGCCCTCAAAGATAATGCACACCTCCCCTTAGATAACCCCAATTTTGGTCTCAAACCTAGATCTATATCTAGTGGAAAATGCGCATCTATTTTTTATAAAATATTTACTAAACAGCAATGAGATTCCTCTTCATAAAGGTCGATTTGTGTCATTGCTTCGTTAAGCTGCCATTTTGAATGTTTATTTTAGCTTATCAGAGATCACTAGGCAAGGTAGACCTATCGTTCAATGGTAGAATAATAACCTATGAATGATACATGTCATCGCTTCATTGAGGGGGCTCTTTGTTATGACCTATTTTTGATACCGGGCCACGCTACCTTTATGACAACAAGCTAGGCCTACTTCTAAAAAGCTGATCAGCTTGCTACCGAACCATTGCGGCAATTCCATAAGGGAACGTAACCTCTATATAATGGGCTAACATAGATATGAAGTTACATCCCTGGATACATAACGTCAATTTTTCAACCGCAATTGGGACAGTGAAGATAATGGGCACGCCCAACTTTAAGGCATCAATTTTTGGCAAAAAGTTGCGCACTATACATGAGTATATATACGGTAGTCTTGGTCCAGTATACGACTTGTCAAGCTTGACCGATGGACGAGGAGGTGGTCACTTAGATGCTGGGATTTGATATGACTGGCCAACAATCATAATATAAAGACAAATATCCATAAAGGGCAAGGCATGCTGGAGAGCCCACATGCCCTTTAGCAGTTATTGACAGCTTAGGTCTGTATTCACATCTGATCCTGTCCCCTCCACGAAGCCGTTACCAGACCCCCTTTGTGGATTTTCACACTAAAAATGGAATATTTATACTCTTAGAAAAATTAATTGTTGTGTAAGTCATCTTTATTTTCTATGATCCACCTATGTTATTTGAATCTCGAATAATTTTCTTTTATGTTATTTTCTTTTAAAAAAAAGACGAAGTCCCAAAACATACTCTTTTACATCTTGAAAAGATAGATTTTGTTTACAATGCATATGAAAAGTCATTCGACCACTAGAGAGGAGAATTATTCTTTTATAATATGCAAAAAAAAAAACATTTGTCTTTATCATCACTAATAGAAAAGTTAAGGCTGATTGAAAAAGGGTAAAAAACGTGAGTGTCCACTGTTCAGCAAGGCCAACTACGGCATGTCTTCAATGAGTTAATCTTATTACACTTTATCTAAGTAAAATTATTTCAGTCATATGTAGGCCTAGTCAAATTGGGTAGATAATCAATTACATATGCTCTTGTATCTGTGACATTTTAATTACTTCAAATTTTTATTTATTTGTCTAGATTCAACCCTACTCAACATAAAAATGTTTTAGAATATTTTTTTTTCACAAAGTGTAATAGTCATGCAATAGTTGAGCCTTTGATTTATAATTCAGTGGCCTGTTTTGGTTTATTTGTTCTACTTGGATGTGTTGTCGTTTTGTGTTCTTCTATTTTTCTTTTTAATCCAATTTTACTTCTAGTACACTAAATTCTGGTTTTGAAGAAAATATGTTGCAGACAAAGCATTTTATTTTTTTTCTTTTCTTAGAAAATAATTATGTAGAATTATTTGCTTTCAACTCGAAACATTACAGAAATCTATTGACGTTGAAATATTGAAGAAAGCATTTTTATTTCTTTTTTACCTTCTTAATGAGTAAAACTTTGTAATACTCTTGACCATAAAATGCTCATCCAAAGACTCTAAATTACATTTGGTATCACTGGCACTGCCTTGAACTACTGCCTCCCCATTTCTCAAATAAGAAATTAAGTTTTCATGGGGTAAAATATATAATGCAATGAGATTTATCTCTCACTTGGAGTGTCAAGAGGCTCAACATTGTTCTCCAGGATTTTTATAATTTACACGTCACCTTACTCCCCTACAAATAGCAATAATTTATATCAGTAGTTGAATGCCCGCGATGTTACGGCATAGAAAATTTAAGTCATTTGGCTTGTTGGCTTTAAAACAATATTCTTCATGTAATTTAAAACATAGCGTCATTGGAAGCTTGTGCTACTGCAAATTGTAATCATTGTAGCTTTTAACTCTAAACATAGCTAAATACAGTTGACCATGAGTAAAATCTGATTGTGGAAGATAAATCCCA
>JBCHJU010449539.1:0-13110 GCA_039654505.1 Plocamopherus imperialis
GGGTTTTCGGTCTAAAAACCAAAAAGACAAATTTCCGAGAGAGGTGGAGTGTATAAGTTATGTAAAAAAAAAAAAAAAAAAAAAAAAAATCAATATCAGTTTACTCACATTTTTTATTCTCCCAAAGCTTTTGTATATGGTCAACATCAGAATCAACTTTATTTTTCAATAAGTCTGACACCTGAGGAGAAGTGTCATTTTCCTCAGCATCATCTTCTTGGTTGAACCACATCTCCTCTTCTTCATCTAAGGCCCTTGCATCCCGTCTAAACCGACTGTTCCTGACTATTGCTGCTGTATGACTGCCATAAAAATTGATGGGGAAAATGTAAGTATTCAGAGGTTTAAATTGTGCACACAGGAAACAGAAAGGAAAGAAAAAAGAAGTCTCCAGTTACCCTAAACTCTTCTTGAAACAAGCTAGGTACAAACCCTATCAAAATCAGTGCAGCTAGCTATTATTATGAAATATTAATAAAGTGAATGTGCTATGATCAACAGTGATCTTTGCATTACTGAAAGTAAGCTAATATCAACTTTTAAACAATTAGTCTGTTTTGGCTCTTGAAAGGTCGGAATAGGCAAAAACATGT
Organism: Plocamopherus imperialis; assembly: GCA_039654505.1. Lineage (NCBI taxonomy): Eukaryota > Metazoa > Mollusca > Gastropoda > Nudibranchia > Polyceridae > Plocamopherus > Plocamopherus imperialis. Next base: position 594 of record JBCHJU010449539.1, read on the forward strand.
TCTCCAGGGTAATTGAGTCAATAAGACCCTAGAAAAGCTTGAACATGGCAGAGGTTCAGCTGGTAGGGTGATATTTTGATCACAGCCTAAATAAGAATTATTAGGAAAAAAGTAACTGGAGTATACCAAATTTGGTTGTCTTCTTGAATACTACTTGTACACCAAAAATATTGTAAAAAATTCACTTCCTCATGATGAAAAAGCTTTTAAAGTCTGAATAAAAGTACAGGTAATAATAATAACAATTACAATGATAATTGATGATAATAATAATAATAATAATAATAATAATAATAATAATAATAATAATAATAACAACAATAGTAATTATAATAACTTTATAATAAAAATAAGAGTAAATAAGGCTTAAACAGTGCAAAATGCCATGGAATAAAAGCTCTATGCACTTTATAAAATCACATACAGTGGGTTATACAATTATAGTATGAGTTAAAATGCAGTTCAACAAATGAAGAAAGATAACATATCGGAGAGGCCTACACCAATTAAACATTCCTAATAACCACAAATATGAGATCTCCTCTAGACAAATCAGACACGGAACCAAAGCAGCTATAACTTTGTCAACAATGACAATGCAAAGCAGTAAGTCAGGTAAGTCACTATGTCAGGAAGTGTGTATAAAACAAAAACATGTGATCTCAACTTCAAAGAAATGAGTATAAAATAATTTTTTTAAAAATATATAATTAAGTATATACTTTACAAGTACAAGAACAATTCATCATAAAAGTAAAACATTATAATGACCTCTGAATAAACTATCCTACACTACATGCATAAAAAAAAATCTCTTTAAAAATTCTTAAAACATGTACAGGACTCAACTCCTTTCAGAATTTTGAGGAGAGAGTTCCAGCCATTTGGACAGACAAAACAAAATGATCTTTACCCATTGTCTTAAACCTCATTTAGGGATTATAAATTTGAGGGTGTCATTTGAGGAATGAAGTTGGTGTACTGGAACGAGAATGTCGCTGATATAGGATGGAGCAGCATTGAGAATACTCATTTAACAGTTTCCATTGTCTATCGTGCTAGTAAGAGGCTTTTAAAAGGTAAGTTGAATGTTCGTTTGTTTTATTGTTGTTTTTTTTTGTTGTTTTGTTTGTTTTTGTGTTGATTTTCTTTATTTTTTGTTTTTGTTTTTGTTTAGGGTTTGTTTTGTTTTGTTTTATTTTTTTTTTACTTTTAAACCCTTGATTAAAATCTAGCTTCATTACAATGTATACTGTAGGTTAAAGACTGCATTAGTCTCGCTTTTTGTTGTTGATACCCTTAAGTGTTATCGAAAAAAAAAAAAAGAGAGGGAGAATAACAATCTAATAGTCTAGTTTTGATAGAATAAGGGAATTCACAAGTAAGAAAATCAATTTTAGTTGGGATAAGGTTTATCATTCAACTTAAAGAATGAATTTTAAAACAAACAAATTGTGTTGTCCATCAAACCAAAAAAGGTAAGACCTCTTCTTTCTGACCAGACATCACAATAGACCTTATAGATAGTCCTTCAGATGTTGTCACACAAAACTTGTCACACTTTTTAAAGAATGTCTCAAATCAAGTTCAGAAGAATCGGGACACAGCAACAGTCAGGCTACTACAAAAGAAAGAAATGACAAAAAGGTCTCAATAATCATTGGCCAGTAAGTCTATAATTTTTAACAACCATAACAACAAAGAGAATCACAAAGCTCCTGGAAGAAAATCAGCCACAAGAGCACGCTGACTTAAAAAAGAGGATTTTCCAATATGGACCAAATACACAGAACAAACCAAGTTATTGGGGAAAAAACAAGCCTTGTAATAGTGCACTTTGTGAATGCAATTTCAAGCACTGCCCTGCAGTTTGACCCTTTACAGCAATTTTTGATCATTCTCGACAGTTTAATGGGTTTTCCTCTGAGAGTCAATTTTTTCAGAAATGTGCAAATTATGCTAAATTGCCTTTTCATAGTCCACCTCGGTTCATCAAGATAGGTGGGCTCAATTGAAGAGACTGCTCTTTTATAATTCTTTGTTGCCATTTGATCAACACAAGAATGATTTTTATATAAATCCTACCTTGTTGAGCTGTCTTTGGAATTTTGCCAGCAATGTTTTCTTATCTCATAAAAAAGTATTTTAAAATTAATACACACAGATCCAAAATTTAATGGACAAAGCATTAAATAATATAGTGATGAAATTTCACAAGAACAGGCCAATCAAAACACACATACACAAACAAAGCAAAGAAGTGTTCATGGATGCAAGTAAGAGCACTTGAATAAATGTGAAGGGTCGCAAGAGAATAGGAGGCATGACCTTCTTACATAAAAAGGAGCTCCAAAGAAGAAAGAATGAATATGTCTTGTCATGTTCCATGTTCATTTTCAAGTGTTTCTCTCAAATGGAAAATTATCCCTTTACTTTTTTTTTTTTCTCACTCATGTTATTTTTCAAGACATATACATACAACTTTATGACTTGTAGATATCATTGGTATGTGTTGCAAGAAAAATGGGATTTGTTCAAAACAGTTTGTAAAAATTGCTTTTAGATATGTTTGCAAAATTGTTTTTTGATGTATTTTGACCAATTTTCTAAAATTCCTAAAATACAAATCATCTGTAAAAATTCAAATTTTAAAATAAACTCAGTAAATGATAAGCCAAGTACAAATGAAAACATTATGCAGAAAGTGGTTTAACCAATTGCCAAAAACAGCAGTATTTTGGTGTGAATCCTTTGGTGAATTTTCCCTTTGTATTGCCCCTCTCCTTAATGTTTCAATACAATAATGGCAACTTTGTGTGTTGATTTGGCATGATGAAAGAGCCAAAAATGAAATATTTGTAAGGTTCAACATATCCATTATCAAACTGAAAGTTTTCAACTCTTTCGTAGCATTGAACTAACTTTAAAATGTGTTTGAGATTGAAAGCAAGGGGTTATATATGATCTAGAAAAACCACAACAAAGTAAAAAAAAAAAAAAAAAAAAAAAAAGGACAAGATGATATTTTAACATAAAAGCATTCATTTACCTAAAATCAAAACAAAACGAAATCTACAAAATCATATACAGTAGAGCTTCTCAACAACGACCATAGTTAAATGAAAAATGGTAATTGTACGGAGGTGGCCTTTGTTGGGATGTGGTCTATTTTTAGAATGTTTTTTTTTTACATAGGCTATCCTCTACTACAATGACACAGCCTTATGCTTTCGTGAAGATTAATGGGGAGGACTAAAATATTGTTGCCATTTTTATATGACGATAGATTCTCACTCTTTCTGAAAATTTGCATGACTAGTTCCATTAAAAATAAATCCTTCCACTGTTATCTACATCTCTCAGTAGCACTAGAGAGGAAAGATCTACTTTTGCCATTCTCGTTCGCATTCTTTCTAAATCTATTTTGGAGAGTTGAAACCCTCAATCACAGCATTATTCCTAGGGTGGAAACATCTCAATTAGAACATCTTATGAATGAAAGACAATGATTGTCAACTTTGAATTAATTCAGATCGTAATGGAATTTAACCAAATCATTTTATTTTTTTTTGCCTAGATTTAACCCTCGAAAAGTACCCTTGCTTGCATCCCTTGAAACAGGTACATGAATAGCTTTTGTATTTTGTAAAATATGTTCTCATATGTAGGCCTCTATCAATTGTGTAACAGTCACGTATAACTATGTATGCTCCATGTACACTCAGTTGTGTATGTTTGTTTTCGACATGCTCGGCCGCAGCCATCAGCTAGAATGTATAATGTAGCATCACCAGTGTTCTGATACAAAGAGTAACCCTGGACTGCATCATCATGCTACCTGTCTCTCACACATGCCATCGATTGATTATTAGATGCATGTCATGAACAAAAATGGCTTGCCTTGGCCTAAATCTGGACAAGACAAGGCTTCTCTTTGGCACTTATTATGCAAGAAAATATGAGAATACTAGCTAGGCCTATGTTACACTATTGATGACCTTGCCACTGCCTTGTTTTCCACACATTTTGAATGACAGTATAGGTCTACGATGGCACTTTGTCAACGAATGACAGTCAACAAACACACAAACGCAAAAAATTGTTGAAGACCCAATTTCAATGTCTTATCTTTGACTGTTAAGTGGGAGCAGGTGAGCGGAAGAACAAAGGATAAAGGAAATACTAGACCAATTCTACAGGCAAAGACTACACACAAAGCTTTTACTAGGGAACGCATGTTGTTGATTTTATTCAAAGCTTCATTGACTTGACAGCTAGGATTTCACCCTATTTTTAGTCCTCTAATTTCATCTTATTTTTCCAATGAAACCATAGAAAATAGAACGATGTCAGTCGGATAAAAAGGCAGCTAAAGCCCATCGCCTTAAATATATTTAAATGTTTTGTGGCTCTCGTGTGCTTTTCATTTTGTCAACTTCATTTTGATAGTTAAAAGGATTTATTTATATTTTCTTTTCATTGTCATCTAACTTAAGTCAGTGAACAAGTGCTAAAAATAAACTGTTTTCTCACTGCTTGCTCTTTGGTGTTTCTAGGAACTTGACCTCAACTCCTGCCAACCTTGTTTCATTTAGGTTAAAAATAAAATCCACTCTCTTCTAATAAATGTATTTATGATACCACTAGCGACTTTCCGAAGCGGTATGCAAGAATCTTGTCAATCTGATACATGAAACAATACATTAAACTTATACTTCAATAAGTAGGGTCGACGAAACGACTGACCTTCAGTGTGATAGACGTATGGGCATATAGCGATTTCTTGCCTCTACGGAACAATGGGTAATCAATGTTGATTGGTTCAGTTGACAATGGACATTGAAGGAAGGGGATGGGATCGTAATACGACTGTTTTGGGCGGTCACTGGTCATTGTGTAGAGGTTGTTGTTCAGGATGGTTTTGTTATTTAAAACCAATCCATGGTTTCATTTTGGGACCTTGCATGGAGGGGGATATTGTTCGGGGGGGGTCGATGACAAGAGGTTCTACTGTATGAACTTACTTTTCAGGAAAAACTTTCAAAGATAATGGAAACAAAAATAGCATATATGAATTTTTTTCATGAAAGAGTGGCAGGCTTATTCAATGTGAATGAATGTGTTTTTATACCGCTCAGCATCTTGGAACTCAGTCATTTTTCTCATTCCAGGAGATTTTTTCAGTCTACGTGGAGTTATCATTTGAAAGGAGCTATCAGAAAAGGAAAGAATGGCAAAGAAAAAGATGGAGAGAGATGGCTACAAGAGATAAGGAAGCAAAATGATGTACAACAAATTCATTTGAAAATAAAAGGTTCAATCTATAGTAAACTATGAAAATCTCACTCAAAAACAGTGGTCTTCGAATGAAAATTTTAAGTGTCAAACATATGACAAAGGGCACTCTCGCTTATACATTCTATTAAAAATCTTCTTAGCATAATTTCCAGCATTAAATGGATTTGAAAAGAAACTTGCATATTTTGCCAGGTAATACAGATTAGTGCCATGTATTTGTGAGTGCACAACAATCTGATTGGAAAGTATCTCTTTATATTTGCATACAAACACAATCACACACACATGTAGGCACAACACAGCCACATCACCTTCTCCCTTCCCTCCCTCCCCCTTTCTCTCTCTCTTTTCTCTTTTTTTCATCGACAGAATAAAACATTAAAACTTAGGACAGGAATCTCTAACCTGTCATATTCATGTTTGTCCCGGTTCCTTTCTTTTTGCTGCTCATATCGCAATTTCAAGGTTTCAAATGTTTTGACATATCTGATTCCTTCCAACTGACTTTGAAAGTTTTCAACAATGTATGAACTCAAGGATTTGATGTCTTCCTGCAACACAAAATGAGGTAAGATGATGAGAAGAGAAGTGAAAATGTCATACATACATTATGTTTTGTGTCTGGATGTCCTGATGCAAAATATAAGGCTATAAAATACCTCTTGACAGCAGGAATGTTTTAAAAAGGAAAGTCATTGGTCATTAAAAAAAGAGTATGACAATCTTATTGAAAAGTTTCACAGATAATCAAAATTCCCTGCACTATACTATGGGTGAATTTGAATGGCATTAGTATATACCATATTTATTGTAGACATCATGTTGCTTCTTGGTAGAGATATTTTGTAAGAAATATGTATGACATGCCACAAGAAACAACAGATGTCAACTTATAAAAACCGTGTTGCAAGGGAAAATAGATGGCAGAAGAGGGAGAGGAAGAACATCAACATCCTACATGAATAATAGCATGGCTATAACGGAACAAACACCATCGTCAATGTACAGATGCTGTGAAGACAGGGTGAAGTGGCGGAGGCTTATTTGGACACCTACCTTGCCAGCTACCTGTCAGTAGTGAAGACGTCAACAGGTAAAGGTAAGTACAGTAAAACACGGCTACAGTGGGACTTTTCGTTCCAGGAGAAAAATCCCACTATAGGGGTAAGACCACGGTACCTATTTTTTTACTTTAACGTGATCTGACTAGCACTAGCATAATTACTCTACCTTGATCTATCATTTCATACAAAAAGCAGCGCCGTTATAATACCAACTGCTCTGTTCAATGTGCCACATCGCTACCATCTAGCGACATGTCCAATAACCTATACATTTAACGTACTGAAGTACATGCAGTAAACTTGTGACCACAGAAAGCCCGCCATACGACATCATTCACCATTTCGCACACATATTCAGTCTATTACTGCCTTTTTCATTTAGATCTAGATTCAAGTCTCATCTCTGGAATTTGCCCATGTGTCCTCTCCCCAGTCCCTCCCCCTCTCTCTCTCTAGTAAGTGTGTGCATGCACAGACAAACACACACACACCTCAGCACACAGAAAAGGCATCAGCATGAACCAAAACAGAAAACTATAATTTAATTGTAACAGAAGCAATTACATAAGTTATGGTTATGTATAATTTGGAAGTGGGCAGGTCTTAATGAGGACATCTGACCCAATAATTGTACTAAATTTAACTGCATAGCTTATAAGTGTAAGGCGAAGCTGTTTAAATCATTTCCTAAAAGTCTATAAAAATCATACCTGACCATGATTTTCTTCAAGGCAAATTTTTAACAATCTTGATCAAACTAAGAATTTACTGACTTATTCCTGATTTGCTAACAAATTGTGAACCCTTCCTCTCTCTTCCTCTGGGAATGTTTTCCTATTTTGCTTTAAATATTTGTTAAAAATACACAGGTCACCTGGATCTTACAGGAAGCATTATACGCTTACCACTTTGATAAACTCAAACAGTTCAATCATAGCAGAATTGATGAGATTGTAGCGATCACCATTAGCCAGGAAAGCTTCCACTATTGGTCGAAAAAGATCATCTGTGATTATGTATTTATTGTAGCATTCTTCTTTCAAACCAATGATTTTTCGACAAAACCGTAAGGCACCTAGAGGGATATATGAAAAAAAATTGATTATGCTTTTGAAAGCATGTAGTAGAAATAATTGTCTGTTTTATATAGGGAGGCAAGTGAGAGCAAAAGATGCAAAATTTAATTTAACTATGGAGTGGAAAAGTTAATAATCCATGCAACACAGGCACAGAACAACTAACTCTGAATTTTTCCAAAATGCTTTTATGTCTAAAAATAGCTCATTATTATGATGATATAATATGCATCTTCTCTATAAATATCTAAGTTGTCAACCCAATAGAAGTCTTAGAGACAACATATTGTATACTTTATTATTAGTAAGAAAACCCACTGGCAATGGCGAAGACAGCCTTGAAAACCTATCCCATGAGAAATTCCAAGGTAACGGGGAAGGGCAAGCATCTTGTGAGGACCAAGTATATATTTTACTTGATCCACTCCATGGAAAAATCTCAGCCTTGTATATTTCAGTCCCCCCCCGTCAGACGTTTAAAAAAGAAAAGCCAAAAAGATAGAATGAAATCAATCAATTTTTAATGTTTGTGATAGCACTAAAAAAGTATAGCTACTTACAAAGTACAAGAAATGAATGACGAGATTTCAGGAGAACAAGCACCCTCCGCAATACATCCTTTGAAATAACATAATTTTTTATGTGGTATGTATGATGTTCTACACAAAATGTCAGCAATTCAAGGATTAGACTCAGCAATTGTGCACTCTGGTAATCATCTATGAAAGGGAAAAAAAAGAAAGATAAAAAAAGATAAAACAAAAAACAAATGTTGCATCAAATCGTTTCTTTTACATATTCAAAATAAGAAAAAAAGACACTTATACAAACAAATGACCCAAAAACAAATAACAGACCCCCACACTCACATACAAAAAACAAACAAACAAGAAAAACAAACAAAAAAAACCTCAGAAACAACTCAATATAAATATAGAGGAAAATATATTACTTCTCAAAACCACAAACCTTAATCTTAAATCAAAAATTAATTTTGAAGCTTTTTGAAAGTTACTCCTCCCCAAGAATAACATTAAGATTTGCATTCAGTTCTAATGTACGCGGAAACCACCTTTGATTATTTTCAGTCAGATGTACATTTCGACGTTTACTGCAACAGCAGAACAGTGCAGAGTACAGACAAAATATGAATGAATAAGGAGTGAAGATCTGACTTCTAAAGAAGATTGTATCACCATTTGTTTGAAAAGAAAATGATGTTATGATTTGCTTTTATCCATAATGACTTTTAGTTAGTCCATAAAGATAGTACATAGAAATGAAAGGTTTGCTTGTTCCACCCTCATTTGTCTCCTTTATCATTTTTAGGCATTGTTAACTTTCTTACCACATAAGACCCAGAATGCCATCTTTTTACCAGGTGTACTCAATACTGGATGAAATTTTTCTTCATTGAGGCCTTCAAAATGGTCCCCTTGTGAGTTACATTGACAGAATAATTCCAACAATCCTGAAGAGAACAGAGCACCTCCTGCAGCTCTCTAACTGTCACCATGGCAAGCACCCTCTGCGATTCTCTCCTATTTGATGCAAAATCTTAATTTTGAGAGTGTTTTGTATGCTATGATATATATCATCCTTGTCCTATAAGCACCTTGAGGCCTAGGCAAAAAGCACTATACGCGCATAATAAAATTATGACTATTATTATTACCATCAACAACAATGCTTATGCTGAATGTGCAGGGATATTATCATTGTGTAAAAACCATCTCCCTGATCCCCAAAGCCATGGTCACCTTCTTCTAACATCTCTCAAACATCACAAAACATTAATGTTTAAGCGTTGGTTCACAGATCGGCCTTGAGGTACAAATTCTCAGTGAACCATTCCATTGCAGTCAAAGAAAACAATGAGCATAGATTTCAATTTTCTGTTAACCTGACAGGCCTTCTTTGGACACGGCAAGCCTAATGCCAATGTGATAACTGACAGCAATTTTGTCTCCGGGTTGTAGCAGTAAACCCAAGTTACATCACCTGCGAATAATGTCTCTAGAAACAAGTTGTCATTCTTTCTGGCATTCAAAAGGTTTATGCAAATGTTTATCAGTTTCTGCTTTTGCTCAGTTTAAGGGAGCTGAGGCGCAAACTTTGTGAAAGCTTTCTCATTCCCAGTATCGCAGTTTAAATCCAGTGACATGTTCTATCAGAAATACCAACAACGTTGACAGTGTTAAAAACAATTTGACGGAAATCTTTGTGAACATCGTAATCAACTGAATGTTTCCTATTGCTGCCGATACCAGTTGGGTAGAGCATGATGTAGCCCTACAAGAATCCGGTCTGCTTTGAACTTTAAAAAGCATTCAAAACACTTTGATCTACCTACATTGATCAGATTCTGCAACATGTTATGCCTTTGATTCAAGATCACCAGTCAGCAACCAATATTTACTTGACCATGATATTGACACTATTCATCAACGGCCAGCAGTTTGACCTGGTATGGATCCGATCGATTTGAACATGTCTAGGAACACATGAAAAGAATGCAAGAGAAACTCAATTTTTGACAGATGGTTTGGAGCTTGGTCTAGTTTCCCCTGCCTTAAAAATTTTCTGCCATCCAGTCAGATAAGGACTAGATATATTGTTTGCCAGACAAAAGTGTTCAATTTAGAAGCAAATGATAAGCTAAGTTGAATTCTAAATGTTCACTCAAATTGCTTCACTGAACGTTGAAAATTGCTTAACTGAACATTCCACATTTATATCTGGCATGACTGCATATTTTAAGGTTTTCTATACTGGGCCTCGCATCCATACGAAGGGAAGGAAGTATGGAGGGAGACTGGTAAAGCAGTTTATTATGATATTACTAATTTGCATTGCATCTTTTGATCAATCAAAAGACCTTCATTTCTTTTTCATAAAAAGAAATGCATTTTATGCTAGTTCACATGCACTTCACATCCAGCCACACCAAAACCAAAAGTGTACTGCCTTGTTGGGCTCTTAAATGCTATGCATTACACTCTTGGCTTGACAAATTCCAACATTGTTGTGAATGTTTATGTAAGGACTAAATGATGGCATGGAAGTTATTTGAACTCTATGAACGAAAGCCTACTTAGTACAGTAGTAACAACCTAACATCAAGGTTCTTTGAACATCCCACTTTCAGACCTGCTTACCAACATTTCAATTTATTATTTCAATTTCATTTATAAATTTCAAACACGAATTTTAGTAATATGCCTCCCAAATTAGTAATTTTCTGAGTAAACGACTGTACCTACCAAGAAAAGGGCGGATAATTCAGATTTGACTTCACAATGCATGGCCACTCTTCTTCAGGCCTATAAGTAGCCTTGACAGGCTGTGAGTCTGACTTTAACTTCTTCCTAGGAGGTTCTGCCATAATTCTAGATCCATGTTTACACACTACAGTCTGCAGACGTAAGTTAGTCTTTAGGTTTGATCTAACCAGATCTAATCTAGATTCTAGATTATATTACAATCACTGAAAAATTTAATCTACTAATCTAGATCTAGATTAGATCTAATATCTAGATCTAGATCTAGAATCTAGTAGTAAAGGAATCTAGAGGTCTAAGAACACTTTCAATAAAGATAAAAAAAATCAGGAACAATACAGTCCTGATACTTCAAAGTCAAAGAGAAACAAACGCAAAATGAATGATACGATATGACATCACATACGATACTGAAACTAAGTACTTTTAAAGATTCACACAACTTTCAGCGAATAATAATTTCGCTATTTCTCCGGCGGCATTGGTAATTTGTAACCAAAAGCGTCAATTTCGTACTTTCGAAATGGAGTCTCAAAAACGTGCCAAATTCGTAAAATTACAAAAAATTCGCAAAAGTTACCAGATCTGCACTTTTCCCAGGTAATAGATTTTTCACTATATAAATTTGCCCCCGAACATTCCACCCGGCCTGCCTAAGATCACACTTTTTGGAGAGGAGCAAGATTTTTAAACCTCATGTGAACCATGGACAATTTTACTTTCTCACAATTGTTTTGTCTCTGTCAAATCCATTTGTATGGTTGTTTTTAGCCATATGGGCACAATTCAATATATCTGGCAAATCCTGTGTGAGAGAGTTGCGACTACAAGACGTGAACATGCTCTCTCTCCTCTGACCTTTTCCTAGATGATATGAGCAGCACATGAGGTATTCAGTGATTGACAGGATGAAAACGGAATCATGTCCATTAGAATTTACTATGTTCATACCTTTTTTAGGTCTCATTGTCAATTGGATGTCAATGAGATGATTATGTAACATTACATTATTAGTATGGTATTTGACATAAGCTTATTTGACCTGGACTCAATATGTTTTTTTCTAACTATAGAAAACTTTCGAAATCCGCATTGGAATTCGGTACACACAGAATTGCCTTAGGTAAGTCTACCAGCATGTTTGAAAGGATATATCCCATCAACTGGACCAACATAATTCTTCTGCATATGCCACTTTATCATGTCTTGCCTGTTATAAAAATGCATTATGAAAGAGTGAAAACACCCAAAGTAATGTGGCCGTCGTGTCCATAGCATCAACTGTTCCATGAATCGGCAAGGTCAACGAGCACTGTAGGCTACTACCTTGTCGTCTTTACCGAAGGCCAATATTGTAGTAGCTCCAAGCATAACTTACATATGCATTACACTGTACACTATTGCGGTGTATTTCTCATCATGAATAGCAAGAGGCTTAATAAATGGGGTTCACCCTACCGCAAATAAATTTTAATATTCCGTAGGCTTCTTACTGCAATTACAATGGCAGCGGATATGCCGGGAGCTTTCGGTGTCAATCAACACTGTCTTGGTCAAACATTAACAACCGTACCAGTCGGTATCTCCGTATGATTTTCAACAGAGGTTGTTTTTTTGCGTTTCCATCATCAGACCTGCCACCCTGATGTGGTGAAAAATCCTAACACTGGGGTAAAAAAATAGTAATTTCTAAGAAAAAATAGTAACACAATACGTGTATATCGTATATACCGCGCGGAAGAAAAGTTTGAAAATATCCGTCCATACTTTTACTTTGTTACTTTGTACGCCCTTTAGA
>JBCHJU010449650.1:0-13107 GCA_039654505.1 Plocamopherus imperialis
CCCCCCCAACAACCCCACTTTGAGAACTCGCTACTTTGTTATAGCTGATACGACAAATGTGGTTGTTATTTTTTTAATCCAATTTGTAATTATTTTTTATGAATTCAATTGTTAAAGTGCATAGTAAAATAGCATAACAATTAGTTACTTGAAATTTGAAATGGAATTGCAAGCAGATATATTCAAATAGTGCAAATTTAACATATATGTGAAAGCTGACTGAAAGTTAAACACAACAAAACAACTTGAATCTTAAAGGACCTTAATTTTCATTAAATGATAACCGAAATCAATTGATATTTTTGTTTTAATTATTAATACACCCCCACTCCCATTGTTTTTAACTTCACAAAGAAGGGGCAAAAAGTGATAAATTGCCTTGCGCCAAGTAGGCCTATCATGCCAGTTGGCTCCATAATTCTACGCTTTTGAAATTCTCTTTCAGTTCTTTTAATTCCTTTTTTTGTTTGTTGTGGTTCCGAATTCTTTTTTTTTTCTTTCTTTTATGTTTTTGTTTTGTTTTCCTTTTTTAAAAACGTTTCAATCATATTTTAAATGTATTAAGAAGTGATGGATTGAAGAGTGCATTATCTTTTTGAATTTGCACTATTTCTATATAAATATGTCTATTAGCTATTCCATTTAAAACGTCTTCTACAAATGTCTATACTTCTGTGAAACTGTTCACTTGAGAAATAAAAATCATAAGATATACATTGAATGAAAAACCATAACAAAGACAAAATAGTGAGTTCTCAGAGTGTGGTTGGTTTCTAGACTTGGACCGTCTGGAATAAAACTACATGTATTGATTAAGAAGTAATACATAACATAGAGAAATAAAACATTAGCTGTATGTTTTTTTGTTTTTCTGCAGTATATTTCCTTTATCTAACATGATGACAGAGAAATTAATAATTTTTTAATAAATTAAAAAGTCAAGGATTCCTCTGACAAAATACTTTTTAAAAGTTATTATTATTATTGAGAAAAAGTGACTTGCTTTGTTTTCACATATATTTTTGTTTTTAAAGCACCCAAACCTCAACAATCTGCTCATTCTCCGGAACAATGTCACAAAAGCAATAAAAAGAAAATCAATATGCATATGATGAATTACCACTGTGAGATAGAAAAATAAAAAGGTCAAGTTTACACCTCATCAATTCCAAAGAAAAAGGACAAGAGGAGCCTAAATCCTAAAGTAAATGCAAGAGATATATTATCATCAAAGATAACAAAAAAAAAAAAGAAAAAAGACTGAAATGAAAATGAGAAACAAATACAAAATATTATGTGTCAAACATAACAGTAAAACAAGAGACCAAAGGAGATAGAAAATTTCTAGAAAATTTTTTATATAATAATAGTATATATATAATATGTAAAGGTTGTATATATAATATTAAAAAGGGTGACATTGCACGATTCCTTAATGAAAAAAAAAAAAGCAATTGCATAAAATTTTGCGATACACATGATACCTTTTAGACGATAGGACAAGATAACAATGGCACCATATCTAAAAAGATGTCAATAACACCACATATAATTTCTTGTGTATTTACTGTACTGTAAATCGTAATCAAGATCACAACTCCTCACTACCACAGTATCACCCACTCTCCACAGAATGATAATAATAATACCGTAACATTGTGGTACGAAAGATCATTACAAACTTATTATATATGTAATATAATGGTCACTGTAATAGTAATAATAATGAAACTTAACAAACAGTATCTAAAAATAAAATTACCAGCTCTTGGTCGTTAGAAAAATGGACTGTGATTAAGAAGATTATTGTTTTGTTTTTTTCTTTCAAACATGTTTTTTGTGTTCTTTTTGTTTCTATTAACTATTGATCTACACAATATATATCTAGTCTTATTTACAAAAAAAAAAAAAAAAGAAAAACCCAAAAATGCTCATTCTGATACAGATAAAATAGCTTCAGCTGACAAACAAAATGTGTAGTGTCTGTGTAGTGTTATTGGGAATACACTGTATAATACAGCCAATGCCGCCGATAAGCACGGGGGGAGACCGAAGCGTGCTTAAGGCCAAAACAACAATATATACACTTCCAATACTAATACTTCTATGCATTATTTGACTCAAGTACAATGTGTGACTTATGATTCGAGTCATTAAACTCAGCCCACCAACATTGATGCAAAACCTTTGGAACCAATCCAAACTAGGTAGTTTTATATTACCCAGTATTGAAGATGGACATAGACACTAGGCCCAACACTAGAAGACAACATCAAATTCCTACCAGTAGATCTAGACTTTGTCCGCCTACCACTCCAGCCATGTGCCTCAGTGTTTGGACGAAATCACAGGCTATTTCGATCTTAATGTCCAGATTGGTCTCCATCCACGAGCATGCGCAGATACACAAACACACACACACACAGCGTCCATCCATCCTCCACACTAGTTCAAAGATAATTAGATCACTTGGGCGTTTTCATAAAATTACACCATGAACAAATGCAACTAGCAAGCATTTTCTGTGTGGAGGCCGAGACCCTTAATTTAATGTACAATTACAAAGTATTGCCATGTATAAGAGCAGTTACTATGAACTCGAGATGAAGTGTGCTTGATGCCAGAGTTACTGTACTTAAACGCAATTACCGGTGCTGTACATAAAAAATCGGTAAGAGTAAGTTTGCGTACTAGAAGCCAAAGCGTGTCTGAGGACGGCATGCTTATCGGCGGTATCAACTAAATGCATCCTCTAGCCCATTTCATAAGAAAACAAGACCCTTTAAATTTTTAATAAAAGAAAGAGTAAATTGGTTCCAATAAAAAAAATATCCTAATCCTAACAAAATATGAGTAAATTACTTTAATTAGATCACAACAACAAATGATAAGAGATGGCAATTATCCCTTAGTACCGTAAGTTACATGGGGAAAAAAAAGCAATATTATATTTAATAATAATATTGTAAAACCACATTTATGTTACATTTTATAATACATGTAGATATATATATATACAATACATACAAATGAAGAAAAGGAACTAAAAACTTTTTTTTCAAAATGAACCTCAAATTACAAAAAGCATATAAAACAATATAATTCTATGTCTGGCTCAAAGACTATGCTGGAACCACACTGGCATAATTACCTCATGATAAGATGTTTGGAATTCCATTGCACAGTTAATGTAATCCCTGAAGTTTATGAAAACAAATTCACAATACATTTCCATGTTCCTGGTAAACAAATATATACCGTATATATTAATCTAAAAAACAAAGAATCGTCTAAGGGGCCCTCTCAAAATCCTGAAGCTGAACTACCACCTAATTGTTAAGACTTGAAATCTGTTCTGTACAATAATAATAATTATAATTGCATCTCCTAATACTGGACAGTTCTGAATATTCCACTACTACACAGTAGAAAACAAAGACAGGTGAAAGTATGGCTTATCCTTTGACCTGCAATTTCATTTTTTTTTTCAACATGCAAAATGAAATTATGATCCCTCAAATTCCAATTCCAGTCATTAATTTTGCAAAGTACACATACATACCGTAGCACTTCTTTGACTGAAATGCCAAAAGACATACTCGTAAATGATTGAAATAGAAAAAAAACAAAAAAGACCAATATACGGCATAATCTTTAAAGGTTTCACAGGAAGAAAAGAATAGATGAAGAGCAGTTGCCTAAATTTTGATTTTCCTTTTTTACTTTCATAATTTGTTTTACAAATAACAATTGAATTATGAATATACATAACATGCAACTGAGCATAATAATAATATTATCATTAATAATAATAATTATTATTAGCAATGAACCTTTACAATGAAAAAGGGTATCAGTCTAATGAAATTTAAGAGAGTTGTTGGGGCTAGCAGATGATTATGCCCTTTCCCGGGTTGAAAGAAAGCTCATTGCAAAGAGCATTATTATTATTATGCACATGATAGAAGAAACAAAATGAAATATGAATCATAAAAGTAAAAGTTCCCAACATGAAATAGGAATCTTTATTTTTATATTGTGTATCACTGAACATATTTCAAAGAGACAGGCAAACAAAGAATACTGATGGATGCTGACTTCAAAGAGAAAGAAGAAACTAGAAACGTTTTTGCTTTCACTTTTACATTAGACTTCTACCACAGATAAATGTTTATCAATCCTATCCTAAAGATTTTGAAATGAAATATAAAATGAAAATATTCTCTATGCTCAATAAAGTATACACAGTATAATAAAAGACATTCTAAGAGGGGATTCTTGCAATCGACAGTTATATTTTGAATTAAAAACCTTATACTATACTGTGTCAAAATGTCAACTAGAAGCTGTTGATGAATTGTCTAAGCGAATCCAAATGTCGAAACATTGCAAGAACAGGTGTCAACTTTAATGAAGTGTTACTTACGAGCTCTCTTCAGGGTGTCTGCCAAATCTACCCAAAAATTCTCCAGGGCTACTGGAAAATTCTCCAGGGCCCCTAAAATGACCGGCCGGGGTCCAGGGGCTGCCCTAGGCCCCGGCGGGGTCCAGGGGCAGCGCCCTGGCGGGAGGGTCCAGGGCCGCCCCCTGACCTCGGCCAGTCATTTTAGGTGCCCTGGATAATTTTCTAGTAGCCCTGGAAAATTTTTGGGTAGATTTGGCAGACACCCTGTTGAAACAGTGAGGAATATGATAATCTGAATGGATAGATTAGACTAACAAAATGAGAAATGTGTACACATCAGATCTAAGACTGCATGTAGGCCAGCAGCTAGGCATTTATGAAGGAAGGTTTGGATACCGGTGTGTATGAATGGATGTAGGCCTACCACGAGGAACACACGAACTTGATCAGTGTCAAAGAAGGGTGCCATGGAAATGAAAATAACATACGATTTTAGGAGTGAAAGCAAACGAACCTGATTCAGAACATTTTTCTAATGCTTCATGGAAAACCGGTTGTAGGGTGCTTGGTGTGTTCCAAGAAAGAGATAAAGAAAACAGTCTTTCAGAGGTACGAATCTAAGGATTTTTTGATGTTTTCCAAGGAGAAGAGCGAGCGGGGAGAAAGAGCTGGGGGCGGGGGAGGAGAGGGAGGGGGAACCGTAAGTAGGTCATTGTTCATGTGCATGCTTTCGATGAAATTAAAAGATCCGCAGTTGCTCGTCAGGACTTCGGTATACTTTAGTATTGCAAAAATCAGGGTTTGAAATAAATATGATTTCCCAAACATAATATTATGCTCTCAGGTAATTCCGGTCAGTGACGAGGTCGAATAGACAAGTCAAGTTTAAACGTTTACCCGAAGCGCTTAAAAAATAAAAAGATCTTCAGGAATTCTCGATCACAAATGAAGCACAATCGTGTCTCTCGGCCTGAGCGATGATGTTAGTATTAGGACAGTGTACTTATAGTACAGCTGTACTAGATCTAGAGAATGTGTGCGCTCAAAATGTTTCGCTTCAAATCTACGACTTTTGTATCATTTTATTCTTACTTTTGTTTTTGTATTCATGAGGGCACTGGATTTTTCGAGAAATGAGGGCACATAAAAAAAAGCCATGGACTAGGCTCGAAAATCCAGGGCACCACGGCATTTTGCTGTAATACTGTGGGATAATCTCAGGCCTGAATATATACATGTACTATCAAGGTTGTCTGCTCTACGAATGGGGAATTTAGAATCAAGCTGCACATTTTATGATAATTTGTAAAAAAAACACCCCTGAGACAACAAGTTAACCACATTCAGACATTTGCATAAATACACTGGTAAGACCGTGGTTTATAGAAAACAACTTCATGACTCAAAACTGTTTCGTCCAACACTCAAAAATAAAAACCAATGAATTTCTCGAAGGTCTCAGGGCATTCGCTTTCGGCCGCATAATCTGGCCGGTCATTTCCTAGTCTGACTGGTGAATGGAAGAAAGAATATAAGTGGGTGTGTCATAATGCTGCTATGAGGTGAAAGTTTTTGCATCTTACACACACGTCTTCGTTCCACACCTACTGAGCCCTGCCACTCCTTTCTTCTGCACTTCTCTCTCCCCTCTCTTCCTGTGCCTTAGTCATAACAATTCATATGTAGGCTACACAAGTTGTTGATAATGAAAGAAATGTTATAAATGTCAGCAATTAATTCAGTCCTTGCTTTGAAAAGAAAAGAAAAGATGTCCCACATGAAACAAACTGGCGAAGGCCTACAAGTGGGAGTGGGACTCTAGCACAATAGTAGCATCCCGTGTTGTTGAATACCGCCTGCAGTGAATGTAGCCTGGTAGCTACGTTCAGGGCACTGTGTGAATGTAGCCACTGCTTTTCATGCAAAATTTAATTTAATAAAAAAAAAAAATCATTTTCAAATATTTCAAATCCCTCATATAATTATATCTAATTAATTCTATATGATTTGATTCCAATTGTTTCACATTCGAACAGCAATCAAGAGAAATTCTTTTCATGGGTGGAAGGAAGAGATATATTGTCAGTTGTCATTAATTTGTTGGAGTCATTCTTATGAATGTATTACTTTATTACAAATCTTTGTAAATGATGTATTTTCTCTTTCTCCTCCCCCCCCTCTCCTCTCTCTCTTCCTCCTTCCCTCCCTCCCCCTCTCTCTTAGTCCCTATTTTTAAAGTGGAAAATAGGTGCTTATTATAAATTTTGAATTATTTTATGTACATGTGTGTACATATTTTTAAGTCTGTGCAGGAACAGAAGGAACTTATTCTGTAAATTGTCATTGCTTAAATTCACCCTCTTGATTGTGTTTCACTCTCACAGATTATACCTAAAGTCTACCATCGAGTGAACCAAGGTCTTATGTACCATTCCATAACATATTGCTGCAAGTGCCACGGAGAACTGAAGCAGAAGCCTGGTACCAGAATAAAAAATGTTGGGTAGGTCAGGCTGTATTGTCTGTGTTTGAGTAGTGTAAGTTTGTTTTTATACTTCGGTAGCAAGTCTGATTTCTGTCGTAAAATATTTGCCTCAGTTTTTACGTTTGATTTCTGTCGTAAAATCTTTGCCTCAGTCTTTACGTTTGATTTCTGTTGTAAAACCTTTGCCTCGCTCAGTCATTACAAGGTTTGATTTCCGTTGTAAAATCTCTGGCTGACTTATTTTGTTTTGAAATTAAAATTCATCAGTCACAATGTCGGCTTTCTAATCGCAAGCCTTGAACTGAACTAGAAATATAAGTTTTGTATTTTTTACACTTTCCCGGGTTCCTTCACATCGTAGTATCTTAGTTATGATCACAATGAAATTGCCATTCCCTACAAGTTTTTGATCAGCCGTAGTGAACTGCAATATTTAGGGAAGAGGAACTTAGTAGTTATTTTGTTGGTGATTCTTATATTATAATTTAAGTATAATTTTGTGTACTTTTGTTTTTATTTCAGAGCCAAGCGACTTAACTGCCAAATGTACTTGCGTTTCAAACTGACAACCGACTTGCAACGCTTGACGCTTTTTGACCTCCTTGAAGTTCACAACCATGGCATTGACCCAAATACGTTTCAACTTCCACCACGCCAACAGGTAAGTGAAGGGAGAAGATAGAAAACTTCTATTGTGAATTCATATTTTTAGAGTCTATAGTCATGCACATAAGTAACTTCACACTTTTGAAATATTCTATACATGCTTGCTATCATTTAAAACCAGTTCAGTAATACACCAATTGAAAGAAAAGACCCCTATCTACATTGTAATTGCAATTTTTATTGAAAATGAAAGACGGCATTTTTTTTTTTTAAACTGTAAACTCTCATAACATTGAAAATCTGACTTGGCAAAATGAATGTTCCATATTTACAACAAAATGTTCAATATTTCTTATGGCCACCTTCGGCTTCATGGGGGCAGCGCATTCATTTCCACACCGACTGTGTTAAACTGCGGATGAAGTTCTCATCCAGTGATCCAACTCATTCCAAATTTGAGCAAGCATTTCAAACAGGTCGTCGGGATCTGCTGCTAAACCATGTTTCTTAAGCTCCCTCTTCATGTAACTCCAGACATGCTCTATTGGGTTCATGTCTTGACTTACTGATGGCCAGTCAATAGTCTAAATATCCTGTTCCTTGAGAAATTGTTGAGTGGCAAGCACTCTGTGAGCATGTGCATTGTCTTGCATCATGAAAGCCACATTATTGTCGTTGATTAAGGGCAAAGGGTGGTTACTGAGCAGTTCTATGCAAAGTTCGGCGTTGAGTCTGCCATTGACTCTCAGAAGCAGAGTTTTTATGCCACCAACTATGCCACCCCAAACAGTCACTGAGCAGTATCCACTGCAGGTTTCTCTCAAACTATCTGAAATGTTGGGGCTGGACTGGTCTTAAAGCAGGAAGTTGATGGAACCAACAGCGTAGAATAGGGAAAGCCCAAAGTCATTTAACAGTGTAGCTTAAGTTGGTTATGAAACAAGCATTTTTATTTTTCTGTCTCCTTTGTTGCCAACAAATGCTTTTGGATAGTAGAACAATTTTGCCATTTTCTCCCCACTCACACACTGCACCATCATGTCTGTGGTACCATTGTTTTCAGGATTGAGTAATCTTTGATATGATTTATCACAGTTAGATTTCTGTTTACTAATAATGGCACAATACATACAAAAGCAAGTATAAAGTTTCTTTTGTGCATGACTGTATATATATACATGTATGATCTGATGCTAGAGGTCTGGCATTATTTAACGTAAAGTTTTATACTTTTAAAATCATACATATGCCTTTATCTTTTTCATTTAAAGTTTGTGTAAAGCATGTCCATTTCAATTTTGTTGTTGTGATTTTAGTATCTACTATACTATACATGCCTCATAATATATACACACACGGTTAGATCTTTAACCATGAACTTTTCGCTAAATAGTCTGTTACTTCATCTGGATTTTATGAATTTTCGATTTACTGCCTAGCAAATTGCAAATCAGTTTTATTGATTTTTTCCAGTATCTTGATCTCATAGACCAGTTTATACAGAGGAACAAAATGATATATTCCAGTTCCGGTTCACATTCTTCGTTCATATTTTAGTTTAGGCTTTAGCCTTGAGAGGAAAGCATTTTGAAACTCATTTAGGCCTAACTTAGACCTAGATCTGTAGAAAACATCTAGATAGGAGGTACATGTAGAAGACATGTCACTTAGGAATGATTCGGAAAAAGATGTCTCTGTCTGTCTGTCTCTGTCTGTCTGTCTGTCTGTCTGTCTGTCTCTGTCTGTCTGTGTCTGTCTGTCTCTGTCTGTCTGTCTGTCTGTCTGTCTGTCTGTCTCTGTCTGTCTTTCTGTCTCTGTCTGTCTGTCTGTCTTTCTGTCTCTGTCTGTCTGTCTTTCTGTCTGTGTCTGTCCGTGTCTGTCTGTCTGTCTGTCACACACACACACACACACAAACACACACACACAAAGAGGCGGAACAGTAAGTACATATAGAGGCTGTCATGTGACCGACCCTGTTAGAACCAAGAGCACAGTAACTGTCGGAATTCTATTTGACTTGACAAGCGTCAACTACTAACTGTCTACACTCATGTCAACTACTACCTGTCTACACTCATGTCAACTACTAACTAACTGTCTGCACTCATGTCAACTACTAACTGTCTACACTCATGTCAACTAGTAACTGTCTACACTCATGTCAACTAGTAACTGTCTAAACTCATGTCAACTAACAACTATCTACACTCATGTCAACTACTAACTGTCTACACTCATGTCAACTACTAACTAACTGTCTACACTCATGTCAACTAGTAACTGTCTAAACTCATGTCAACTACTAACTGTCTACACTCATGTCAACTACTAACTGTCTACACTCATGTCAACTACTAACTAACTGTCTAAACTCATGTCAACTAGTAACTGTCTAAACTCATGTCAACTACTAACTGTCTACACTCATGTCAACTACTAACTAACTGTCTACACTCATTTCAACTACCAACTATCTACACTCATGTCAACTACCAACTATCTACACTCATGTCAACTACTGTCTACACTCAAGTCAACTACCAACTGCCTACACTCATGTCAACTACTAACTAACTGTCTACACTCATGTCAACTACCAACTGCCTACACTCATGTCAACTACCAACTGTCTACACTCATGTCAACTACCAACTGTCTACACTCATATCAACTACTGTCTACACTCATGTCAACTACTAACTGTCTACACTCATGTCAACTACTAACTGTCTACACTCATGTCAACTACTAACTGTCTACACTCAGGTCAACTACTAACTGTCTACACTCATGTCAACTACTAACTGTCTACACTCATGTCAACTACTGTCTACACTCATGTCAACTACTAACTGTCTACACTCAGGTCAACTACTAACAGTCTACACTCATGTCAACTACTAACTTTCTACACTCATGTCAACTACTAACTGTCTACACTCATGTCAACTTCTAACTGTCTACACTCATGTCAACTACAAACTGTCTACACTCATGTAAACTACTAACTGTCTACACTCATGTCAACTACTGTCTACACTCATGCCAACTACTAACTGTCTACACTCATGTCAACTACTAACTGTCTACACTCATGTCAACTACTAACTGCCTACACTCATGTCAACTACTAACTGTCTACACTCATGTCAACTACCAACTGTCTACACTCATGTCAACTACTGTCTACACTCATGTCAACTACTGTTTACACTAATGGGGACTTATTGCAATATCCAATCACAAGGGTCTCAAGAATAGATCCCCTGCTAGGCTATGGGTCAAATTGACCTCTGGTTCTGGCAGAAATGGATGGAGAACGATGGAGCAATGTAAAAGGTTCGTGCATGGTGGGGGAGGGGGAGTGGGGGGGGGGGCGTGTTAGAAAAAGAGGTGGATGGGCAGAGAGGGTGCGAAGTCAAGTCCTTGGAAAAGGCTCTTCACACAAATTTTCACAAATTTCACATGCATGAAAATGACTCCAGAAAACAAAAACAAAAAAAAACAAACAACAAACAAAAAACAACAAAAAAAACAACAACAAAAACAACAACAACAACAAAAAACAAAACAACCAACAACTAAAAACAACAACAACAAAAAACCCACGAAAGAAACGAAACAAGACAAATAATTGCCCATAAAGACGAGGACATGACCTCAAGATATGGAACCTGAGGCTAAAACATTTGCTCCCGAGTCAAAGTGACCTCACAGTGATTGTTCATGTTTCCGAGGAAAGGATGCGTTTTCGAGGAAAACATCATCATAATAAAAATATGTACATGTCTAACGAAACCTAAATGATTAATCACGAACTTTGAAAACAATCGTAAACACTAATGCACAGAGTTAGAGGACGCTCCATGACAAGTCAAAAACACACGTTGGCACGCTATGGTAGGCCTTATACATGTGTGCATTTACATGTATCCATCCTCAATATCGTTGTTTTAGACTTTTGGTTTAACCTTGATAAACTATCTCCGAGCCCGGAGAAAGATGAAAGGAGCCGCCTTGACAAGCGATGGCTTGTTACCAGATCCAAATGACGATAGTGAGATAGCGTATCTCTTTGAGTTGGGCCTAGGCATACGTGAACTCTTTTTCGTGATTGGGACAAAAGTCATGTCCGTTCTTTTGTTTTCTGCGATGCCGGTCGGTGCGTTCAATATCTGCCCCTGCGTAAGGAGCCAGCAAGCAAGGCGTGCCGATTTGGGTCAAGTAGAACTACTACTGATCTGTGTTTGTAATTACTCTCTATGGGGCTCGTTGAAATTGTCTAGATCTAATGGGTCAGATCTATTTCATTGTGCTATGATCTGTGGCCAAGTATGGAAGGCTGACGTCGCATATATAGGGCATACAACCTCGTGCAGCATACTAAATACATAATGTTTGCACCATACAAATACAAGAAATGAGCGCGCAGAAATGAATAGTGTGAGTCTGACTGGCCATACAACATACAAAATACTCACTCATCATACACCATATTATATTACTGAATGTACAAAAAGGGGCAATAACAGTGGTTGTTCATTCATTTTCATGTGAGTTTGTTGAGTTGCCATTGTAATAACTACTTGCAAATGGGGAAAAATGAGTTGTTTTAATTATACACTCGACAATATAAGAGATCAAGTTAATGATTAGAAAGAGAAAGTTAAATGCACAACACTACAGTAAAAAATAATCGATCATCACTTTTCGGTGTTGGCAAGAGCATTGGGTTGACTGAGTCTGTCAACCATTTTGAAGACTGAAAATCATGATTGATTGCAATCTTCAGCCCCAATTTGTAGTTTATTCCAGATGATATTGATCATGCAACGGCCAAACCAACAACCGGAAAATGGCTACCACATGCTATACCTAATGTTTACCATTCACAATGCGTAATAGCGATGCATTGTAATGTGTGCATATTGTGTCTGTCTTTCTGTGCGACCCTTTTTTTCTGGGACCTTCGAAACGTATATAATATAAACTAAAACCATTAATTCCACTCAGGCGAAATGCCAATAAGAGAGTTTCTCTAATCCGGTGCCTCGCCTCTCACCATGTCCAGATACTTGAGTGCTACTGATAACGTGGTGTTTCCCACCCTTGTGTCCTGTTGATTCAAAAGGCGTGATAGTCCACACCACAACCCTTTCGCTTTCTATAATACCATTATCAACAATGTGGAAAGGTAGCTGGAAATAACGGCTAGGGGGAACCGATTTCAAACTCTTTCAGAGGTAGCGTAGCTGATTTAGAGGCACTCCGCTCCCAAGTTTCTGTTCCTTCCGACAAGGATGGTCACAATCAATGTTTACAGACATCGGCATGCGTGTGTTTGTGTGTCATTCTGGGGGATTGCTATCGTGCCTTTGTGCGGAATGCTTTTGGTAAGTTCATAAAACGCGCGGTTTTAAATTAGACATAAAGCGCCATGGATATTATAGCTATCGGCATCGACTATCGACTAACGATCTGCAGTCTGAATGAATTGAAGCAAAGAAATCGAGAAGGGGAGAGACAGAGAACGACAAAGAAATCGAGAAGGGGAGAGACAGAGAACGACAAAGAAATCGAGAAGGGGAGAGACAGAGAACGACAAAGAAAT
>JBCHJU010449761.1:0-13105 GCA_039654505.1 Plocamopherus imperialis
ACGTGGAAGCCTATATGTTTTGAAAGTGCTTTGAAATTTCTGTTGAAATCCAAGATGGCGGCCGTTTCCATGGCAACTGTATAATAAATCATCCAGTTTTCAACATATTTTTTCTTATATGGGCATATGCTTCGTACCCATAAGGTACAAAGTGTCAAATATTGATAAATGTAAAAGATGGCCCTCAGAACCCGTCCCCCCCCTTAATAGAAAACTCTGAAATAAAACTCTAAATATAATAAAACCTCCCTAAGCTGGTTTCAAATTTCAAAATGACATGGAACTATAGCCTGAGAAAGGGAAATAATTAAAACTAAAAAATGTTTGACTATAGCTCCTCTCTAATGCAGATATATATAAAGAACATAATTTAACAGCTTATCAAAGATTACTTTGTTAATGTGACTTTTTAGAAAATTTGCTTTTTTCCTGTATTTTTGTTATGTCAATTGTTCAAATGTTAATGGCATGTGTATCTCTCTGTTTGAATAGTTGACTCTGCATACCAGTGGCCAAGTATTGACTCAGTCTGTCTACAAAGAAGCTTGCAGTGCTCTGAGCGATGATTATGAGGGTGTTCGATTAGCAGCCATGCAACTTATTTGGGTTCTCAGTCATCTTTACCCTGAAAGGTGCTTTTACCCGTATAGAGATGATTTAACGAAGCCTTCTTTGTGACTTTTTCTTTTTTTTTTTTTTTTCAGTCTAGTTGCAGACATGTTTTCAAGCTGACTGTAATGAGATAATTTTCAGCCCTATAAAGCTACTTTAACCAGATGTCATTAGTCGTTTCTGATCAAATTCTCTAGTTAGTATCTCCTGATTCAATATGAAAGTAAGATTGTTGTTTGGCCTTTGTGTATTCAATAAAAACTCACACTTGACTGTTCACCCACGACCCCGACCCCACACCCCTCTCCATTGTCTTACCTTTCTTCCTTCTCCTTTCTTGCATCTTTCCTTCCTTCGTCTTTCCATTTTATTCCAATTCTGAATTTTGTGTGTGTTATTCTTATCCTTTTCATGTCACAGCATGGTATTAGTATCAGACTCAACAGAAGAACTGAGATTAGTGGATGATGCTTTTGCCAAAATTTGTGGTATGGTTGTTGATGTCTCTTTGAAGGTGCGTGTGAGGGCTTCAACACTTCTGGTGAGTGCTTCGTGTTGTTTACAGCTTTTATAAATTTGGATGTCGTTTGTATTTTGCTGTTGTCATTTCATTTCGTTTTAAGTTACAGATGTTTCGAATGGTTTAATCTGGTCGATGACATGTTTCTCAACACTTCTGGTCAGTGCTTCGTGTTGTTTATAGCTTTTAGAAATTTGGATGTTGTTTGTATTTTGCTGTTGTCATTTCATTTTGTTGTAGGTTACAGATGTTTCGAATGGTTTAATCTAGTCGATGACATGTTTTTCAAAGGTATCTTGTATTTGATTTGTTATGATTAGAGCTTTTGATAAAACATGTCTGAGTCTGAATGGTTCAAACATGTCTTGGTAGAAATATCAGTGTAGTGAGATATAGTTTTAGTTATCATCTAAGTAATTAATACTATTCTGAGCTCATTAACATGGGTAGGATTGATCCATTTGACATTAGAGTGTCCATCTACAAACAAGAAAACCTCTATAGCTTGTTTTGAAACAATAATTATAAGACCATTCTGGGTTTTCTTAAGCTCATAAAACTTTTTGACAATGTAAATATACCAGTTTTAAAAAACGTTATACAACCTTCAATAATATCTATCATATTTTTATCATAAACAATTTTAGTAATCCTGTCATCTGATTATTCCAAATAGAAAACCATGAGATCGTCCACCACGGATGTATGGGGCTATACTTCAAACGCGCAATTTTTCCATTTGTCCGTTTTTGTTTTTGTTTTGTTGTTGTTGTTGTTTTTTTGTTTTTTTTTGTTTTAGTCTTAGGGAGACTCAATTAATTTTCAATCTATTCTATGCAGCTTTATAGAACTGCTTTTTTGTTTCTTCTTCTTTAAAATTTTTTTTTTTTTTTACGATTCAACTCTATTAGGGGTCTCTTCATCTGGTCAGTCCCAAATTTCTTGAACAGACTTTGGACAAAAAGATCATGTCACAGCTAAGGGTGAGAATGTAGTGAATAAGCTCCATACTTTGTTTTTACTATTTTCTCTAATCAAGAAAAATTCTTGTACATGTATATCTCTTGTTTTTACGTTCATCAACAACATTAATGTTAATTTATTCTCAATATTGAATAAATGACCGTAACAAATATCTTTTTTTTTATTACTCTTATTTGATTAGGGCTAACATGCATAATATTATATTAAAGTTCAAAATTTAACAATGGAATACTCAAGCCTGCTACTTATTTTCACAGAGGAAAAGATCTGCCCATGAAAGGGCGAGGGAACATTTCTCCTCTGGTGAATGGTCGACTGGCCAGAAATGGGCAGATGATGGCCCCAAAGAAGACGTTGACCCAAACACTGTCAGCTTACTGAGCATTGGGGCTTGTGGTGCTTTTATCCATGGCCTGGAAGATGAGTACTTAGGTCAGTCTTTAAATGAACATGCTACTGTGCTGCTAACTAGAAACATATTAAAAAAAAAAATTGAATGTATCATTGTATTGAAATTGATCACACGGATGATCTTCGGGTTTACAACGGGTACTAAAAAATGGAAATTTGTGAGCGGTTTTAAGTGAAAGTTAAATGAAAACACACTGCAGTTCTGCTAGCTGCCGCCTTCTTGGGAGTGTAAGGTGGAAGTAAAACGCAAGCACAACCGTTTTTCAAATAGTGAAGTGGAAAGAAGCAGAGTGAAAGCAATACTCTCTCTGTATGTAGCATGATGATGGTGACTACTACTCAACCTTAGGCTCAGTCTGCTGTTCTTTCAATGCGCACTTTGATCCTTCTGATCCCAGGGCAAGTACTGTCTTAGGCAACCTTACTGAATTTTTGGCTGGGAACTCTGACAAACAGCTCTCTGGTGGCATAATGTGATGCTCTGTTGTAAAGCAAAGTTTGTTTTAGCACCAAAAGAAAAAATTGCAAAGATTCACGTCATGTCATGAGTGATTGCTAATTCTGATATTAAAGAATGATAAAAACTTCAAGCCGTTCTCTGTCGTCTTTTTTCCATCCAAACCCCCAATCCTACTATGGAAGTGTTTTCAGTCTTTTATTCATTGTTTTTGCAGCAAATGCCTTTATCCTTTTATTTATTTATTTATTTGTTTTCCCTACATATAACATTATATTTATATATAATGAAATGTTTACATTTTTCATATTTAATATAATGTATGAAGCAACACTGCATGTTTAAAAAAAAATTGCATAAGAATATATGTTATGTTTTGGCTTGAATGAATTGCTTTTTAATTGTTTGTGGTGTTTTGGTTTTTTTTCACCTGTTGTCTTTACCACCAGAGGTTCGCAATGCCTCCCTGGATTCTTTGTGTGAATTGGCCTTCAACTCGGTGGCATTTGCCAAGCTTGCTCTGGACAGCATCATTGACATGTTTAATGATGAAATCGAAAGTGTCCGACTGAACGCAATAAACAGGTAGATCCATCTCGTTGAAAAATATGAGTGAAGACGAACATTGTAATCATTATTTAGACAAGGTCTTGGAAGTGAAGAAATATATATAGTTAGTGTAGTTTTAGGCCTTTTGGTTTAGTAGAGACACGCACACAGACACACACATAAATATATATATATATATATATATTCACACACAAACTTGGAAATTTGAGATAAATGCAGTGATGTTATTTTCTTTCTTAGTGCTTCAGGCACTTCTTGTACTAAATATTCTGGAAGGTTCATGATTTCTGTTATTTATTCTTTTCACAGTTTACGGAAAATCAGCCATCACTTACTTCTTAGAGAGGATCAAGTGGATATTATCTTGTCAGTGTTGCAAGTGAGTTTTGTTTTTATGGGAGCTTGATTCATTGTAAGCATTTGCAACAGAGAAAATAAAATTCTCATAATGTCTTTTGATTGTAATGATGTTGCCCAATTTTTTTAAATAGATTTTCTTAAGAATTTATGATTTTCCTGCCTCTTCTTTTGCCTTCTGTTTTGCAAATTTTCAGTTACAGCTAGTTGGTCTTGACCCAAGTGTCAGTTCAAAAAGTTTTAACGATTTAATTTTCAACCGAAAAAGATGTCATTTTCCTTTTTGTTATTGGTCTTTTCGTAAATGTATACTAACACATATAAAGTAAGTAAAAAGTATTTTGCTCATTCTAATTACTGTCAAAGAAAGCTCTTTTGTTGTTGTATTTTTGTATTTCTAGTGCTTGTAAATATGTTGTTGGTATGTAATCTATGAATGCATTTTCATTTATTCTTTACATTGTAGGCCATTATTACCAAAGAGGTTGTATGCTTTTGAATTAAATCAAATTTTTTAATAAAATAAATGTACAACATTCTAATTTTTACAAAGTTTACAGCATCTTAAAGCTTATTTATTAGTCCTTTGTCTTAAATTAGATACAGCGTCTAGATCTTGTTTGGCGAACAAGATATGCCTTCTTTATGATTGTCCATTTTATTATGTATTATTATTATTGCTATAAATTATTGTTTTATTAAGGACTTTTCCAGTACTAGCCGAGAGGCTCTGAGGAGTTTGCTGGGCAGCGTGCGTATTGCTACCAAGGCCGGCCTGAACAGTTGCGTCATGGCTTTGCTGGACAACTTGGGGCGGTATCCTCAGGACAAGACGTCTGTGTGGAGGTGAGATGAGGCTCTGAATGATCGTTTTATACAAATTGTGTAGTGGTGACACGTGGAGTATAGATAAAGGCAGTAAAGTTGCCAGTGTATTTTGTAGTCCCTGTTTTTGTTTTTTCTTTTAAATAATGGTAATATTGATTACTTAATCATGTAAGTACAGAAATAAAAATATTTTCAAAATGTGGAATCAGAGTTTGCAACGAAGGGCAAATACTGGTTTATCCATTTCCTCTGCTGACTGAATTAATTAAAATCCTCCCCAACTATCCACTTGAAGTGTTAATTCTCACTTATTTCTTTCTATCATTCTCTCAGCAAGTTGATGTTGCCTGGTATCCACTTTTATTCTGTGGTCATTTCTCTTCTGAGGGCATTGCAGAAGTGTAAAGAGTGTATGCTCATCATGGATATTTTGACAGAAACAAGCATGATGCAAGGGACAGTGGTATATTCATAACTTTAAGGATATGAACTTTCATTTTCACAGGCTAACATGTAAATCTTGAAGCTTTTATGTCAATTGTGTCCTCAGGTGTGCTCGTCAGCTTGGCAGTAACCACTCGGCCCACACCCTGGCCTTGACCCCAGAACTGTTGTGTCTACATCCGTACTTTGACACACCTGAGCCTGATATGGATGACCCAGCTTGTATCCTTACACAAAACATTGATACATTTTACCCTCATACATGATACAAAGTAGATAAAATTTGCTTTTTGTTTACAGATTACTGCCTTAAACTCTTAATGTTTTAATTTGTTGCTTGTTTCTAAACTCTAAAAGAATATGCTCTGCTTGAGAAGAGAGCTGTTTTTGTCATTTATCCTTGACCTTCAAACTTCAGATATCACAGTTCTGATTCTAGTCACCAATGCGGCAGCCCTCCTGCCGTCCATGGTTCCACTTTTCCAGGAACACACCAGAAGGCATTATTCCTACCTGCGTTTCAGTCTGCAGCACTTGGTGCCTTTCATCAAGGTTTGCACCCTTACACATAGCCAACCTTTGTCTTAAAGTTTCCACGCAATGAATAGGCCACAGCTTTATATATACAGTAGTTACCGCCTAATTGGACGCCGGCTGAATGGACGTTTTGCCTTCGTGGACGTTTTTTCAGTGAAACAGTATTTTTATTATCAAAATCCCCCCTCTAATTGGACGGTCCAAAACGAAAATATCGGCTAATTGGATGTTTAGATTCGGGAAATATGGTTTGACCATCAACTTTCAAGTTAATTCAAGGGCCATAAAGAAACCAACTTTGCATATGAATAGGCTTTTGTGCTCCAGAGGTCTTATTGAGGGAAAGGGGGTCTGGCAAGGGTTTATTGACGGGTACTGGTCCAGGTGTGAATAGAGCTTGGTACTTTGTTTACTCGACAAGACAATTCGACATGGTAATTAATTTTAAATGCAACTCCCTCTTTTTATGAGATACAACAACCCCTTTGATGGTAGGCAACCATGGACTGTTGCCCTTCTTGCCCGGTCATGTAGGCTAAATGGGCGTTTCGCCTAACTATGGACGTTTTTGCTGCTTCCCATCGACCATCCAATTAGGCGGTAACTACTGTACTACTCTAAACAAGTCAAAGGCCTGTCTTTTTCTTTTTTTTTTTTAATGAAGCACCATTTCCATGATAAATTTGTTGGATGTAAAGGTGTTTTGGTTACTTTAGAGTCAACCCACTTTTAAATTATGTGGGTTTCCAAATATAGGTGGTCCTTACATTGTTTTGAGTAGTTTGATAAATTATAATGGGTCTGTAATAAGGCTACATTGCCATCTTTGCCTGTGGAAGTGTGGCTTTTGCCAACCAAATTATTTTATTATGATTAAGGTATTTTTTTTCTTAACAAAATATGCTCACTTATAGCCCTGATATTGTTGTACATAGATTATGATGTGGTTCACATTGAGGATTTGAATTATAACCAGTCAATACGTTTCAATCACAGGGACTAGAAACTTCTGAGGGGTCTAAAGCTGGAATTGTGGCCAAAGCCTCCTCAGACATGGACGCCACCAATTTCCTGGACGAGTTGATGCTGAGGCTGCGTAATGTGGAGGGCATGGAGCCAGCGTCGTCCATCCACGTGTTGGAGTGTGCTGTCAGGTAATGATGGGGGAAGGGTTGGGGGAAGCTGTTTGGGTTTAGTACATTTTTGGGGTCCAGCCATCAATGCAAAAGTCTGATATCCCACTTCATATTTTTTTGTTGTGAAGCTGGCATTCAAAGATTGTAGCTAACAGTACTAACACTGATTGTTAATGGAAATTGTTGCGTTCATGTTTCGTCATTTCCTATGATCTTACACACATGATAGAGTTTGATTCTGTACTTACCATTTTTGATATAATAAACTCCAAAAAAGGGTGATAGGTATTATATAGCATTTTTTACCATCGTCAGTTGTATCGTCTCTGTTTTAAGGATTTACGAGTAATGAACCCTCAATTTCTTATTGTGTGGACTTTTGCTCTTGGTTTATTTTTAGAAAATATTTTATTCCAATATTTGGCATTGCATTATTCAGGCATTGTTGAACGCGATTTCCTTTTTCACTTTGCATATTTTTTTTTTCTTTTCTCTCACTCATTCCAGAGATCTAGAGACACTGAAAAAGCTGGACTCCCGCATCTATGCCTGGGCTGACTGTACCTGCGCCTTCCTCCAGTCACAGCTACTCATGACCAAGGTAGGTAGACACAACCTGGCAGTTTTGGTTGGTAGCCACTTGGACTGTGGACCATGGGGCGAAATGTTTGGTTCCCAGCTTTGCAGGCAGAAAGTTGCATTCAGTCCTCATCATTTTGCGCACATGTTTGTCACACCACTCTGAAATGTGTTCCCAGTACAGACAGTGCAAGACGATGTGTTGATGCCAAAAGGCTTTCAAAGATAGCTTATGTTTGCTTTATTGATGAAAGGTTCAAATGTTGTGTTTCCAAGGGTAAAGGCATTCATGACCCTTTTAAAGCTTTTATCTTAATATAGTCTGATTTAGAGAGTATGTGCTCCATGTTCAAGTGCTGTGAAAGAAACTGCTAAGTACATCATGCATGTTGTAAGGGTGAAGATCTATAAAGCCTCAATGATTCTCTGTTTGAGAATGAAAGGAAGCATCTATGAAACATACATGTACGAAGATTTTTGCTGTATGGTGTATAGAGAATTAGATGAGCCCGGTGGAACAGCGAGTAGTGCAAAGGACATAAAGGTCAATGTTGAGAGGGGTTTTTGATTTAAGGATGAGGCTCTGTGTATGAGCAGTGATTTATTGTATGGTATTCATGTTAAAAAATTAATGAAAATAAGTGAATTGCATGGGAGGGATGAGACAAGCATATGATTTTAAAGGTAATCAGCAAGGAGAAAAAGGTAAGGGAAGGAGAGATGAAAAAGATAGAGCCTTAATTGTAGAATGGGTGTAGAAAGAAGTGGGACATAGCAATATCTCTTGAATCTTGGGAAGTTACATAGGGAATTTTGTTTTTGTTGTTCGTCATGAGGTAATAAGATGCATGCATCATTTTCTGCTATCGTGTTGAACTTGCTTTATAAACAATTTATTATGGGTCTTTGTTTTGTCTCTTGAAAGCTCCTCACTCAAGTTAACAACCCAGCCCAGTGCATTTCTGATACTGAAACTGCTGCATCAGCTGTTGACAAGGTAAAGATAAATATTGTACTCTAAATGCAAATGACAAGTTTAAAGGATTTTTGTGAACATCCTGATTGTTTTTACAAAATGCTTGTTCTTTGTTTGCTGTCATGAAAGATATAATGTGATTGTTTGCTCCTCAAACTATGCAAAATGAATATAAATCAGTGAGGGGAAAAGTATGCTTCAAATGCTTATGCTTGATTGCCAGGTGATTTTTTTAAAATCGCGCTGATTTTTCACTGGAAATACAGAATTTAGAAACCTGTTCAACCTGAAGCTTTGAATGATACAGTTTGTTTTCACCAACAATTATTTTTTTTTTGTACTTTTCTTTTTCTTTTCTTTTTTTCATTTTCATAAATTTATGAAAAATATCCATTTTTTAGTTATTTGAGGTTCAGGCTTATTTTCTAATGACATAAAGTAAATGAAAACAAAAAATAATAAAATATTGAAAAATGCAAGAAACCACAAGAGATGTCATATTCAAAGTAGGATTTGTGAATGTAGCATCCAGAAAACGTATTTGAGCTTCCAATTAATGTGATTTAATATTTTTCACTTTCCTGTTCTTCTCTTTCTTTTTTTTTTTTCCAACCTTTTCAGATTTTAGATTACACCACCAAACTGCAAACCTTGTATCTAGGATTGACAAGAGATGTTATTTGGTCTGTTCGCCAGTTAGAATTAAAAGCCCTGACATTGCATCTGGCAGTCACTCTGGCTAGGGGCTCACTTGGAGAGAAAATTCGTTCTTGTGAGACCTTCAAACTTCTTATCAACTCATTGAAAAAGTGAGTTACCCCCAAATGACTACTTCAGTGTTGTTTTCTATGGTTGGATCATCGTCGAATTGTGCCATTTAGTCATTCTACATGAAGGCCATCTAAGCTCTGATCTAAGGAAAGAAATGTTGAATCTAAGAACATCACTGTTGTGCCTAGTTGATCTTGGGTGAAATTTTATTGCTTTATTGTTTTGCATAATTTTGATTTGTCCTTCATGATTCTTTTATGCAAGGGTGTTTAGTGTCTCTTTTACATGTTTGAGTCATTATGGACAAATTTTGATTTTCACTTTTAGTCTTAGTCTTCATAATAGCTGACAAACTCAGATAGCTGAGTATTCTTGTCAATACGCCTTAAGTACTTTATCATTCTAGTATTTTCTATTGCTCTTGTTAAGTATGCTGGAGTGATGCACCTATAGAATGGCTGCTCCTTTGTATGTTCCTCAGGAAGTTGAGATGGTTACTGTATGGAAAAGGCCTTTTGGGGGAACTCTTGTAAGCGCATAGAGCATGGTTAAATGGATTTATGCCCTTTACGAAGGCTCTAATTTAATTTTTGATTTAATGCCCTATAAGCCCTTTCTATTGGAATGTGATGTAATGTTAAATATATGATATGATTCCTTTTATTATTATTGGGTCATCATCATTGTTAGATATTACTGTAAAGAATAGACCCTTGTGCCCTACATGACCGCATATAACTTCTCGTGCAGATCACTACTCAGGCGAGCACTTTGTGAAATGATATCGTAAGATCATGTGTCTCTTGTCCATTGTAGATAGATAGTTGTCAGCAGAGTTGATGTACCACCATCACTGTGATCAGTCACAATAATGTTAATAAACCTTATTTTTCCCTTACTTTTTTTTCATATTCTTTTATTGTATTTTTACATTATAAAAATACAACAATCATCATTACTATAACTGTCATCTTATTATAATGATTGAATTTGATGTGTGTGTTTTCATATCAGGTCCTTAGAGACTGAGCCAACTCAGACAGATGCTGTGACCAGTTTCCTGCTGAAGAATTTAAACCTCATTGATTCATCACGCCTCCAACGAACTCATTCCGTGCTGGAGACAACTCTGACCATGATGCGGCCATGCACCTCATTCAACATGAAAGGGGCCAGGAAGGTTACGGCCGAACTCATTGAACCTATGGAGAACCAGGAGATGGCCATAAAAATGTCTGCTGGGCTGACAGCTGGCATTAGCGTCGTGGCAAACGTTGAGAATATCACCAACGTTAGTGATGTCCGCATTCAGGTCAGCTCACTGGTTTCGGGGGGGGGGAGGGGGGGGGGATAATAAAGTTTTGCAAATGGAAAAGAGTTTTAAAGGATACACTTCCAATCAAGTTATATTGCCACGCTTTTAACATACAACTTCAAAAGGATCCCCTTGAATGGTCATAGTTGTATTGCATAAAGTGGGAGATCAATAGGACATGGAGGTGTGAGATATTCACTTTGATATCTGTATTATTATCAAAATGAAAAAGGAAATTCACTTTCTCATGGGTTATTTTTCCCCCCATTTTTCTCTCACAGTAAGTGTTGTCTGTGTTATGTTTTTGTTGTAACACAGTTAATTATTTTTAGGCAAGTTGTCTGTCTTTTAATTTGACTCATTGTCACTGAAAACATTTGTCTTGACAGGAAGTTTCTTTTTCTGTTTAGTCAAAGTTGATGGTCTTGTAGCAATAGCGTGGATGCTCAGCCGCATTCCTCTTCCCTTTGATCTTTGCCTCCTCTGCTTGAATTCAGAGCAATTAACTGGTCAATATGTCTGCGACCTGAGGTATAATAAGTTGTAGGCTAACTTAAATGAAACCTAAAGGACTGTTTTTGTAGGAAATGAATTTTGCCAGGGTGACAGCCGTTTCGGCCTCCTTTTGACTTTCATCACTAGGATTCTTTTACAAAGGCCCACGTGTCCTCCAAGTTTATCATCTGTCTACAATGGGACTAGGCACTCAACAGGAAGTAGCCTATAGACTATAATAGACAAAAATTAGAACTCCTTGATTGATCCAAATGGAGATTTGTTTCACAGACAATTGAATTTAATGTCTGGTCTTTTATGGTGGCTTTCTTGTTTGGGCTCCTATTATTGATTTTTAATTTGGTCCTTGTCAGTGTTGTTTGAACTCTTTCCGCCAATTTTCTTTCTTCCAAACTAAACAGGTGAAGTACCCAGACCAACAAACCCAACTGGTGATCCCACCTGCAGCTGCCTGGACCCGGATCAATAGCCTGCGATACAAACTGTCCACGGAGGTCGTCATGTCTCATGCCTTGTGGTCAGGTAAAGTCCGCCATTTTATCCTGCTTTGCCTTATGGACTCTCGAGGCCTCTTAAGACGGAATTCGGCACTTACAGTATCCATTCTATTCACTGAACATTCTGGGATTGGCTATTTGTTGATAAAAGCCATTCCATGTTTCCTGACGCTTTTCATTTGATTTTTGCTTTCATTCTGGTCAGACGTTTTCATTATCTTTAGATTCCAATGGATCCAAGATAGAAGACAATTACTCATTGGCAATAATTGGTTTTTGCTGAAGTTTAGATCCTCCATGTCAGTTGTGATGATTGGCTGTTGACATATTCTTTCACATACCTACCTGCCGACCTACCTACCTACCTACCGACCTAGCTACCTACCCACCTACTAGTGGTCACAGTAGCACAGCATTAGTGCATTGGACTTGCAACCTGAGGTTCACGGGTTTAAATCTGATTTGGGACATTGTGATTTAAGCCTTGGGCAATTTACTCTACTTGCCTCCATTTTCACGGCTGTTTTTGGATTGACTTCGGTTTTCACCTAAAAACCATAAGACAAATTTCCCTTTTGGTATGGATTAGTGAAATTTTTTTTTCTCTTTAAAAAAAAAATTGACTTAATTGGTTCCCAATCATGGACAGAAGGATAAATGTTGACCAACCATTTTGATATTGATAATTAATAATATTGGTACATGTATTATCTCTTTATCTCTGTTGTTTTCAATTGCTTGGTGTAGAAATGAGCTAAATGTGTACAAAGTCACAATGTGTTGATGTCATTCTCCAAACATGCAAGTCCAGTGATAGAAATATTGGCTGTACGTATTTAGAGAATTACATCGATGACTTGTTCCTTTGTTGGGTTTTTGTTTTTTTTGTTGTTGTTTTTTTCTTTTTTCAAAGAAACATTCATTTCACTTTAGGTAGCTTGAATACCAATTTCTCTCCTACAAGCTTAATTCCAGGCCTAGATACATGTTTCAACCTGTCCCGTCCTTCATTTTTCCTTGCAGAGTCATGCAATGTGGAAGTCTCTCTGGTTCTGGAACCCAACGGCCAGTGCCGGCAAATCCTGAAGAAGCAGGACATGGTGGAACTGAGTCAACCCGTCAAGCTGCTGGTCTCCACCAAGGCCTCCAAAAGATAGCAAGTCCACTTGGATTGACTACTGCCATCAATGTTGCCTGGCTGTTAGCTGTAGTAGGTGGTTTATGTATGTTTTTATGCTTAAGTCATGTTTCAAGCTAAACTGCCGAATGCAATACTCCCTGCCAATGCCATCTTGGACATTTTCGAGAGAGGGGAGAACTTGTTTCTTGAGTCTAGCAAGTATTTCTTTCAGATTTCTGATTAACCTTTTGTCCCCTGAATATTCATCAGAATAGCCACTTCATCTCGATACCTGAATGCAACACTCCGACACAAGCCATTTTGCAATTTTACAGGAGAGCCAAAAAACTTTCTAGTTTCTACCATTTTGATAGTAGAGACCTAGGATTTAGACATATTATAGATGGTTGGTCGGCGCCTTTGATTTTATTGTGTAGGTTTTATTATATCTGTATTTTACAGGGAAAACCCGTTT
>JBCHJU010449872.1:0-13838 GCA_039654505.1 Plocamopherus imperialis
TTTTTTTTTTATATATAATAAATTGCTTGATGGGTTGTTGTCTTGTCTTCATATTTTTATTAGTTGTTTTGTTTTTGGTGCTCTTTATGTTGTTGTTTTTGTGGGGTTTTATTTGGTTGTTGTTGTTTTGTTTTGTTTGGTTGTTGTTGTTTTTTTCATGGTGTTATCATTTGTGATTTCTATCAGAGTCACCAAAGAAAGAAGAAGATGTGAGTGGAGATGAAAGTTCTTTGAAACCATCAGGAGCTGCAAAATTTCTGGCCACACCAGCTGTCCGACGTTTAGCATCAGAAAATAGTGTAAGTAGTACTAAATAACTTTACAATATATTGGCATTGATAGTCATACTGACAATGTCCATGGCTTCCACATATGTTGTTGTATGTTTCATGAAAGAATGTCAGTGGCTGGCAACACATATCTTAGTTCTTTTGTGTTTTGACACTTCTTTTTCTCAGACCACAATTATTTTATCTTATCCTTACTGTTTGAAATTTTTTGTCATGGGTATCTTCCATTATGTCATAGTAGATCAATGGTGATGGTGGTTGATTATACGGTAGTCTTCGCCAAGTTGCATGGGGCACAGGTGACAAAAGAATCTTGCACTGTGCTAAACAAGTGCAGCAGATACGACTGATACGACCGTTGATAGACTAGGGCATAAAGCATGTTGATAAGCATATGCCTACTTTGTGGTCTATCATTTAATGATGTCATCAGCCACTCAACCACACGCACACACACGTGTACAAACACCCGTTACACTATACAATGTAACACTATATTATTATTATTATTATTATTTATTATTGTTATGTTACATTATATTACACTGTTATACTATATAATATAATATATTATAATACATAAATTGATATTATATGATTTTATTTTTACCAAATATGTAAAGCTTTTAGAAGTCTAGACTATGGGTGTCATATAAGGGTGCTTATTATTATTATTATTATTATTATTATTATTATTATTATTATTATTATTATTACTTTTTGTTTTGTTGTATCTTTCAAGTAGGGTTGTTTGGCTCAGACACTGTTCCTGTTGAAGATTCTCTATTATATCATTCTCTGTCTTTGTTTTCATAATTTTATTAGTTGGTCATATACTTCATCTTTCCTGTGAATTTTCAAACCAACCTTTTTGCTTTCTTCATTTCTTATATTTAGTTATGTTTTCCATTTGCTTCGAGTTATCATTCTTTTAAAGGTGTAAAGCTTAAGTCAAATATTTTGATAATAAATATTTCATTTCTCATCCAGATCAACTTAGCTGATGTACAAGGAACTGGAAAAGAAGGGAGGGTTTTGAAAGAGGATATTCTAAAATTTATTGAAAAGAAGGGAGGTATGGAAAATTATTTGTTGATTGCTTTTCAATTCAGTTAAACAAACAATATTCACCCCAATAAGGACATTTCAGTCTCTGGACAAGCTCTTTTGTAAGAATGTATTTAAAGTGCCTAAAAGAATTATAAAATCAGGCTTGCCAACCGTCCCTATTTTGTAGGGACAGCCTGTATTTTGCGTTTTCATTTAAGAAAAGTGTAAAAACTTATGGCCGAGATTTACTTTCGCACACCTAGAGATCCATTTGAAATTCGACTACAATACGCCTGACGTCTATTGATACTGAAAGACGTTTAGCAGATATTATTATAATCATAGGCCACATCCTGTCACAGAGTATCCGATTTGAAACCTTGCCTCCTGATCTCCCAACCAATATTGAAATCTCTGTTTGATCTTTTGATTGGTGGGGAAAGGTACTATTTGTTATTTTATTTTAGTTCACCTACTACGGGAATAAAAGAAACAATTTTGCCCATTCTTTGACAATTTATATAGTGGAAACATCAGTCTAGGGCACAAAAGTACAAATATTTTTAGCATGAAATGAATATAAGTGTGTTTGTGATTATCATGATATTTTACCTTCTACATTGTCTGCATCCACAGCTCCAACACCTCCGGCACCACCCTCATCCATGCCGCCACATGCTGTTCCTTCCACTGCGCCTGTTCCCCCCACATTAAAGCACACCCCCGTCCCTATACAGCCCAGAATATCAGCTCCAGTCGGTGAGGACAGAACAGTTCCTCTCAAAGGGGTCTCAAAGGCTATGGTTAAGATAATGAGCGAGGCTCTCAAAATACCCCACTTTGGTTATTATGATGATGTGAATGTGACCCAGTTGATCAAACTCAGGAAAAATTTGCAAAGCATAGCCCAGAGTAGAGGTATTCAGCTCTCCTACATGCCCATTTTTATCAAGGTATGACACTGTTCTCTGAATTTCAAATTCAAATTCAGATAATCTTTATTATCGAAAATGAAATTTTGCTCAGTCAATTCAGCCCATAGATCCAAGTAATTCTACAAAAAAGTATATAGCTCAATTACAAATTACATTTGTTTAAGGGGAAAAATTTATAGAATGTTCTAACTAGAGGCTTCAGTCCTGTGTTTAGTTATATTATATAACAGTGAAGCACCTAGAACTTATTTTCAAATCAAAGCTGCTTTTTATGAATGCCTATTATAATTACAGTAGAACATGATTATAGTGGCATGGGAGCATCCTTACTATAAGATCTCACCGGAATCCCCCCCATCTCTTTCCTATGTAAGCAAGGAAAGGTCTGAACCTGGATACAGCGGGAGGGATTGTGATCTTAAAACCAACCCAACCCTTACAAACTAAAACAGCAATTTCTAGAGTAATAAAAGCATCATGTACTTGTACCATTTCTGCCGCATTTTTGTACATAACACATGTCCACAAAGTAAGGTGTATGTTTAGTTTGGGAGGTGGGGGGGGAACTGTAGGCAGACTACAAGTAAGCAGTCAGCGGTGTGGTGTTGTGATTGGCCAGTCCAGTCATGAGTGATGTGGGGCAGGGGGCAGATAAATGTAGTACGGGGGCACTTTCTCATCAGAACTCACATAACGTTAGTTATGTCGTATGTGTTCCACTCCAAAAGTGATGGGCAATAGATCTAGGCTAGGCTAGACCTGGACCAAAAAGGTTCTTTCTTTCCACCAATGGCGAGAACTTTTAAAAGCAAGAGAAAAAAGTTTTTAATTCATGAATATGAAAATCCATATAATGGTGCCTTTACTATTACATTATAATTCAGTTTAATTCAATTTAACTTAATTCATCCCTCACGTGGTAATTTTATACTTTGCTCAATTACATTTAAAACATTTACTGTCATAAAAACACACACCCATACACTCACACTGACACACATATGTATATAATATTTATAAATAAGATTACCGTAAGAATAGTTTAGTAAGAGGTAGACAGGACCAAGGCATGCATATATAAATATATACATTTGTGTAAAGGATATGTATGAAGGTAGTAAAATCATTGTAAAAGAAAATTAAAATTTTACTTATTATTATACATGTATAATGAGTAACAAGTCAATAAAAATATTTGCAAATCTATACATATCGAAACTGCAGTAAAATCAATACAGTATTATAAGAATAGTATAATATGTATAGTAAAAAAAAAAAAGTGAATTAATAAATATTTATTTGTCAGTTATTATTATTTGTTTTATTATTGTATTAATGAACACCAGAGAAAGGTTTTTTTTTTCCTGGGTTTGTTATATTGCACAAGAGAAACAAGGTATGGAATTTTCAGCTCTTGTTTCTTTTTAAGAGTTACATTCAGAAAAATCAAAGGCAATATTTTAAGACAGCTCTACATTCATTGCAAAATTATCTTTTTGTTTTTCATTTACTTCAGGCTGCTTCTCTTGCCTTGATTGAGTATCCTATTTTAAATTCAAGTCTAGATGCTACAGCTGAGAACATTATATACAAGGTAATTCATGCTAACCTTTTTTTATAGTTGAGTCTTCATATTCAGTCATGTATAGTTTTGTGTTTGTGCTCTTATCTGCTATGTAAATGACATGTCAGAAAATGTGCAATCGTTTACAAAGATGTTTTCAGTTGATACAAAGCTTTTAACAGCAGTAAATGATATTGCCACGCCTAAAAAACTAAAAAGAGATGTTGATCCTCTGCAAGCATGGTCTAATGACTGGCACTTACGCTTCAATGCAATCAAATGTAAAGTTATGCACCTCAGCTACTGCAATCAACAATTTACTTACAAGATGAGTCTAAGTATAGTGGAACTAGAAAGCACTTCATGTGACAAAGACCTAGGAATCCACGTTGATCCCAAATTGAAATTCAGAGAGCACTGTGAACAGGCTGCAAACAAAGTTAACAAAATTGTTGGGCTCACTAGAAGGTCTTTCGACTATATTGACAGGCCTATGCTTTCAACTTAATTCAAATGTGTCCACATCTTGAATTTGGAAATTGCATCTGGTCACCTGTGAACAAAATAGATGCAACTTTAATATAAAATGTACAACGCCATGCAATGAAAATGGTGCCAGAAATAGCTCAACTCAATTTTGAGGAAAGACTGAAAACATTAGACTTACCAAGCCTCATGTACATGTGATTGAGAGGGGATCTTATCAAAACCTACAAGCTCACAAATGGTCTATACAAGGTTGACATTAACAACTACCTGACCTTCAGGAAAGAAAGCAGAACCAGAGGCCACTGCTATAAGCTAGCTAACCAAGCCTGTAACCTAGACCTCAGAAAGAATTTCTTCAGCCTTAGGGTTGTTGACACATGGAACAGTTTTCCGGAAAGTTCTACAGCAGTGCCTAGCCTCAATGTATTCAAAAATCAGATAGACAAATTGTTAAAAAAAAGTTAAATTCAGCACAGATTTTCCTTTGAAAGCAATTTTTCAGCCCTCACAAGTAGGTGAGGATTAAAAACGAAGATCATCAAAAGGTTCACGAATGTCAAAGATTAGGGGGGGGGGGGGTTATTTGAAAGCATTCTCTGTAATTCGGTCTCTGAAAGTTGCAAACAGATGTCT
Organism: Plocamopherus imperialis; assembly: GCA_039654505.1. Classification (NCBI taxonomy): domain Eukaryota; kingdom Metazoa; phylum Mollusca; class Gastropoda; order Nudibranchia; family Polyceridae; genus Plocamopherus; species Plocamopherus imperialis. Next base: position 4,962 of record JBCHJU010449872.1, read on the forward strand.
CAATACACAAACACAGTTTTTATTGCCAATGGATCCAAGCTAACAGTCTGTCAGACAGACAGATCAATGTTATCAATACAGTTTGAGATTTGGGCTATAAATTTTCAGACAAATACATATATAGTCAGGACTGTTTGCCGCCACATACACAGATATCATATGGTAATACACGAGATCTACAGGAGACTCTGAATGTATTTACACATGTACTTGCTTTGACTGTGACCCATACTGAGACCAGAGAAATGTTGCTGTAACTTTATGAGTCATTTGCAATCTTTCATTATGGCTACTATCCACTTAGTAACCAATTTTTCACTTCTAATGCAGCTAAATAAGATGACACTTTCCATCTCAAAATTAGACCATTGTCTCTGACATTCAGACAAAAGTGGAAAAATAAAACTCAAAAATTATTTTTTGTCAGTGAATCTACTGATTTTAAGACAAGTTAATGCCTAACCATACAATTTTAAGTTCTTCCCTTGCTTTCTCTACAGGCATCCCACAACATTGCTGTGGCAATGGATACCCCCGAAGGATTATTGGTTCCAAGTATCAAGAATGTCCAGAACCTTTCAGTAATGGAAATAGCTGCTGAGCTGAATAGACTCCAGTCTCTAGGTCTTGCAGGGAAATTGGGTACTGAAGATCTGTCTGGTGCAACCTTCAGTCTATCAAATATTGGCTCTGTGAGTTGTGTTTTTTTGTGTTTTTTTTATCGTAGCCGTTAACTCCATTTGCCAGTGTGGTGTTTTAGTTTTCAGGTGTTTTTTGGGTTTTGTTTTTGGTTTGTTTGTTTTTTTGGATGGGGGTTGTTTTGTTTATTTGGTTGTCATTGTTTGTTGTTTTTTTAGGGGGGGGGCTTATTTGTTTTTATTTTGTTTATTGTAAAGGTACAGAGTTTCAGAATGAGCCTGATAAATTCTGAGAATGAGATCATTGTGTGGAAGATATGGCAAAATATTCAAAGCAGTACATTAGAAGTTTTATTAACATTTATTATTGTTGAAAGACATTTTATTTGCACTTTTCCAAACAGTAGAATCCTATTTGTATGTTGCTATTGCAGAAATGAGTGGCAATGATGCCTACTTCTTTCTTCTTTCTCCACTTTTTTATTATAAATTAATGCTTTTGTGCTCTTTGTTCATTAACAGTAGCAATAATGATGTAGGTAATACATGTATGTATGTTTTCATTGTCATATATGGAAAGTATTTTGTATGCTACAAAGTCAAGAGATGGCATACTCTCATGAATACAATGTTATTCAAGCTGAATGGCAAACACAGTTTTGATTTGTTTTTCATTCTTTTTGTCCATTTTGTCATTCTCAATATATTTGTGAACAGAATAATGCCAAGATTGTTGTTAAATCTTTAAAAATAAGCAGTTTTTGGTGTTCCGCAGCTCAAGGGAAAAGATTGATTTAAAAAATAATAGCTTTTGAAACAGTACAGATATCTTAAGAACTCAAAGACACCAGGCCCTTTTTATGTTTATGGCTTACAATCACATGCATCCACTTTAAATTTTTCACAAAAGTGCCCAGTGCAATCATCAAAAGGACATACAAAATTAGTGATTTCCTATTAAGGTATTGTTTCTATTGCAAAAAAGTTTATCCAATATGTATTGTCATTTTTAGAGCTCTATATTCTAGCGGTTGAAAGTACTGTAGTGGAAATTTCTGGTGCCAGTGAGTGTATTACATTTTCTCCAGAGAAAAGCCTTGATCTGATTTAATGTCCCAGTCATTTCCTTCTTTCACTCTCTCCAAACAGATTGGGGGAACATATGCAAGACCTGTGATCATGCCACCAACAGTAGCTATTGGTGCTATTGGCAAAATTCAGGTAAGGAATGGGATGCAATTTCTTGTATGTGTTTCAAAATTGAGTCTTTTAATTGCCACCCATCATGACCATTTTATGTAATCTATCAAAGATAAGGGAGCATGGTGCTCTGTAATAATGAAAGTTATTTTGTATTTCTTCTGGATATAATAGTGTTTTATGAGTAATTGTAGCTTCATTCATTCTCAAAATTTTCAAGCATTCATCATGGGTATCATTAATGTTGCCTCCTATTTGAATTCTGTTACTCTTATTGCAATACAAGTCTGTGCGTGAGACATACTACGAATCCTCCAACCCGGGAAAGATCGTGTTGCACACTTTTGAAAGGAATAACGTGTGCCATCTCGTCCCTACCATAATGTTAATTTAAAAATAAAAATGGAAAAGGAAAAAAGAAAACCACAACATGCCGCACCATGCCCTTTCTAGATCTAGGTAACTGTAATTGACGGGTCATTGAACTCTGTACTATGTAATTTAAGTCTAAGTTTCGCTCTCACAGCCCCACGTAAGTTACCTCATGATCAGTATGCAACTGCCACATTAAAAAATCGAAATTGCTCCCCCAAAATTATATCGATTCGGGTTAGGCTTTGATACAAAAGAATAAAAATAGTGTTGATGCTGATAATAAAGAGAACAAATTTATGCATTATTATACATATATATTATATCTACTCATCAAAACTGGTTATAAAGGCATCAGAAATCTTGACAGGACAATTTCCGTCTAGTGACACATCACCCTGACCAAATGCATGAGGAAATCGAAAATTACAATCAAAGAGCCAGTTCAGATTTATCCGACAAGTTGAGTTTATATCCAGACCCTGTATCCGACCTAAATCTGACTCGGCCACTTAAACCAGACTTTCCAATCTTTGAGATGATGTACCTAGCTAATTATTATGTTCTGTATAGTCACCTTTTTTTTTTCTTTTAAGTTTGTCTTTGTTTGAATCATTCCAAATGTAAATAAATGTGACATCAATATTGCATTGCACTGCACTGCACTGAACAAAAAAACAACAACAAAAAAACAAAAACAAACACCAACAAAAAAGTCCAATCAAAAACAAAAACAATAATCTGCTCAATTAGTCCATGGAGAGAAATTATACATATTTTGATTTTTAACCAAAAACTGAGTCAGCCCCATATACAGTGCCTTTAACAGAGGCAGTTAGTGTAAATAACCTTGCCTAAATGTTAAAAGACAATGTCCCGTTTGGGATCTGAACCTCCAAAGCACAACCGTCATGCCACTGTGACCACATTTATGCTTTTTTACAGTTTCTTTTTGTTTTTCAATCTATAATTTACAAAAGCAACGGCAAAATTTTGGCAAATTTGTGCCGTTTGTTGGCAAATTTTACGTTTTTTAAATGTCAATTTTTGACAAAATTTTGTGTTCAAAATGGCAAAAAAATATGGGTACACGCCAATTTTTAGCAATCATAACACAATGAAGGTAAAGAAAAACTCACCTCCCCATACACTTCTACATTGCCACTGACCACAAACACTGGCAACTTGATTATTGTCCATCCACCTGCAGTCTGTCAGCAGTAAGTTACATTAGACTCATCAGTTTTCAAAATATATTGTGAAATGGAAATTATAACAAGTTAGCCGTGGTTGTATCTCATCACTGTCCAACAAAATAAAAAAAATTCAATGTTGTTCTACCCCCCAGACTGTGCCAAGGTTTGATGAATGTGATAATGTGACCAAAGTGCATCTGATGAATGTAAGCTGGTCAGCTGATCATAGAGTCATTGATGGTGCTACAATGGCTCGCTTTTCTAACTTATGGAAGTTGTATTTAGAGAGTCCCGAGACCTTTCTCTTGACTTTGAAATAAGCTCATGATATTATGTATAAAGATTTGCAGAGAATTAAGGGGAATCCTACTACCCTAATACAACTCATAGCTGTAGAAGTCAATGTTTAGATTTATCATGTGTTTTCCATTCACAACGATTATTAAAGGACATATTCCACTGAAATGTTCATGTATGAACAGAAAAATCTATCTCATTTTTTTGAATTGACGATTGTGTTAAATTTCAATACATATATAGATAATAATCCCCTAATGAAAGTCGAATAAAATTTTAGAAATGAATTCATGAAAAAGTACCTGCCTTTTTATATTCCAAGACGTATTGGTATGTACAGTAAAACTCAGTTTCAGCGAACCAGACTGGATATTGTAAAACATTAGTTGGATCCATGGTTCGTTGAAGGCAGGCGTTGCATCACACCATTCAAGCGTTTGGGTTTGTTTGAACCGAGGTTGGGTTGAAGATCAGTTCGTTGAATAAATGAGATTTTACTAATGTCAACAAAGACATAAAAACGGGACTAATCTAAGTCTAGGGTGTTCATTCAGTCCGTTCGTTGAATTCGAGTTGTACTGTACTTGTCATGATTACAGTGCCATAAATATTTGTATTTTACCTCAACAGCTAATCCCAATGGAAATATGACCAATTTTTTTTAGATTTGGAAAAGAGATCATTTACAACAGTATCTATATGTTGAGCGTTTGCATAAAGACATTAATTTTTTTTTTTTTTTAGCACAACTGCAAGCAGTCGAAATTTTGTATATATCGTGGTGTATGGTTAAGTATAAATCTAGACTGCTTTTATGTAAGCAAGTTATATGTACATTTAATTTGCTAAGAAATGTTTTCTAATAATATTCTGAAAGAACAAGATAAAGATGAACGATTTCTATTTTTTGAGTTGCTGTGGGGTTTTCATAAGGTTATTTCATATTTTTTAATGTATACACAAATTATATACTATTCCAAAAAAAGAAAAAAAGAATATCATGTTTGAAATGCATACACTCATGTTGGTAACTCGGGGAGATTCAGTGATTGTATAAGAGATTTAACGTATAGTATGTATTTTTTTAAGGATTGTATTTAATGTGTGATTGTGTGTGTGTGTGTGTGAATATTGGTCTTTTTAATCTTTCTTTTTAATTGTTTTTCTTTCTCATTAGATCTGATCAATTAGAAAAGTTGTTGTAAGTCATCAGATTTTGTCGCAACCCATTCCACAACGTTTTGTTGTTTTTTTTACGTCAAATTTCGAGGATTAAAGGTCTAAATGGACATGTTAATTTTTAGTTAGAATAATGAATTAATAAGTGCCGAATAATTTCTGTACGGAAAGAAGAAATTTTAGTGTATAGAATAATATTTAAAATTTGGCATTGCTCCCTTTGTTACCCGTTTGTTTGCCTAAATTTTCTTTCATGCTATTCAATCTTGAGTCTGAGTATTATCTTGTTTGATTCTTATGGTATAAACGGCAATTATGATTTAAAATTTAACCTCAGAAACTTTGTCGGAGCACATTGCTTTTTTTTTTATTATTATTACACACAAAATTAAAGTATGTAATTATTAGTAAAACATAGATTCCTGCAGCACAATTGTGATCACATTTATATTTGCCTTGCAAATATAGTAAAACTTTATAACCAGTTCAACATATCAAGGCATGGGAGTTTTCTTGTCGCACACAATTTCCTTTCCCGTTGTTTTATTTCTTTGAAAAAAGTAAAGATACTCATCTTCTTGTAGAAGAACTAGATGAACTTGCTTAGACTGAGTGTTTTGTATTCATGCACATTTTCTTCAAAAGCCCATGTTTATAAGTGTATGTTTGTCCCCATTGCAAGGTTTCCTGGTTGTGACTAGCCTGTTTTCCAGTTGACACATTTCTATAATAATATGTCTTAATGTATTATTTAAGAAGGAATGGAGATGATATTGAAAGATGGAAGATCTGATTTGATGTAAATTTTATCTAGTTCTGATTCTGTACGAAAGGGTTTTTGCTGCTAATTGACTGGAATATTATTTATGTCCATGATGTTTTTGAATTCTGTGTTGAACATATTTATTTTACAAGTGTAGAATATGCCTTATGGCTGCAATTCTCCAGTTTTAGCTGCTTTTCTAGGTCTGAGCTCTCAATCTCTGAGTAGTTAGATCTAAATTAGATCTACTTAGATCTTAGATCTACTGTACTTAAATTTTAGTTGCAATCTGTTTTGAGGTTCTACAGAAGAGTTTGTTTGACTGAACGCAGTCGCTATTTCCCCGGCCAGCTAGGTAAAAACACAATTTCCCCGGCCACTACAGACTACTAGCAGGTCTACAGTTGCCAGTCAGGTGATAATGGGCCTAGAAAGGCTAACCATTGCAAGGCCCTCAGCCAATCAGAGCGAATGAATGTTCCTGGATTCAACTAACAAAACCTTTGAACAAAACAGTTGCCATCACTATGCATTTATGTAAGGAGATTCCTTTCCCAGTTGGGATGATTTTCAAAGAAAATAATTTACGAAAATAATAGTTGCCTGCAAACATTAGCATAGGCTACACAACCACCACTTATACCCACACAGACAAGACATACATTAAATAAATGCACATTTTAAGAGAAGACATACACAAATACACATTTTAGTAGTATACACAGTTCAAGCAAGAATAAAGAGGCTGGTGATTACAACATTCAATGCAAATACAAAAAAAAAGTATGAGCTCACGAGTTTTGATTTAGAAATGAAAAGCCTTATGATGAAACTCTATCGAGTGTGTGGGATAGGATTTTTAGCTTATGTTTTTCATTTTTTTTTTTTTTTGAAGGCCAAATAGAAGTGTATGACACCATACGAGGAATCATAGAAACAAGTATGAGGCAAGGGGCTTGATTAAAGCACAATGAAATAGATCTGACACATTAGATCTAGACAATTTCAATGAGCCCCATAGAGAAAAATTACAAACATAGAGGGAAGAATTTTTGACAGAAAAATAAGAAAGAAAAATTTGGATCCACTGAGACTTGAACGCGGGAAAAACAGTAAATTTTTCAGTAAGAACGATCTTCTATTCTTGGGCGAGGCCATTCAGTGCAACTGTTCTGCGTTCAAGTCTCAGTGGATCCAAATTTTTCTCTCTTATTTTTCCAGCAAAAATTCTTCCCTCATTGCAATTGTCTAGATCTAATGTGTCAGATCTTTTCATTGTGTTAGCATAGAAGGGATCTTGTTCACCATCTCTTAACTCCATAAAGTGTAGAGCTGGATTAATACTTGATTCGTACAGTTTTACCATAAATGTTATCTACAAGGCACAAAAAATTTTGCATCCCTCCTTGAGGCAATTACTTCCAATACTCACTCAAATACTCAAATTCCTCCTTGAGGGCCATCCCATTGTGGGAACTACAGATTTTGCAGATCAGAGCATAGCGGTTCTCAGGGCCATCACCCACGAGGTAGTCCATAAGCCGATCCATGGTTCCCCTATCACGTGGCAACACTGACCTTGGCATCGGTGGTCCAGGAGGGACAGCTGTGGGGACAAAGGCATGGTCAACTTAGTCATATTGTATTGACATAAAATAATTGTTTTAAAGGTGATATATAAAATAAACAATCTCCTCCAAAAAATATGACTTTTCAAACTTTCACCATTACTTTTAATATTATCGCAGAACTATTATCATTTTGAGAGAGAGAAAAAAAGTAAGGTCGATAATAAAATATTCTGAAGCTTTTTCAATACAGAATATTAATTCATATTTTGTATTTTTAAGAAAAATATATGGGTGAATGGATGGCCACATATTAACTGTCTTTTGTCGACGCAGGAAAACAATTTTTAAATTTTTAAATTCAAGTGGAGAATTTACCACAAAAATGAGCCTTAATGAAAATGACATCAAAAATCAATTTGTCTAGAATAAAAAAAAAATGTTAAAAGTTAAGTAAACAACAAGACACAAAAAGTAATTTACAGAATTGTAACAACATTGCTATTGAAAGAAAAGAAGAATATAGTGATCTCTTATAAATAACACAAAATTCTATAATTGGCATTCTCCATTGCCCTTACCATAGCCTTGACTCATCATGGGGGCTCTGGGCATCTGGGCCGGTGTGTTTGGAACGCTAGATGACATCTGCATCGGCTGTCTCATGTTCTGCAGTCTAGGACCAGAAGCTGAAACGGCTGGTGTAGGAGCTCTAACGACAGGGGCAGGTGCCCTTAGAGATGTGTTAAGATAGGGATTTGGCGTGGGTGCACACGTTGGCCTGGAAACTGATGCAAAAGAAGTACTTGAATTTGTCGATTTTGGAGTTGTAGGTTGAGACACTGGTTTCCGGTGATGTAAACCTACAAAATGACATGAAGATAAAAATATATAGAGCCAAATCAAACAGAAAACTTTCTTCAAATGCATTTTTTAAGAAATGTATATGTCTATAATACTCACAACAAAAGGACACTGCAATGTGTTTTATGGAAAAATATTGAAAGTCAAGGGTGTCCAACGGCAGCTCAAACATTTTTTCAATTCAGAAATTGAATTACATCACCCATTTTTACTCACTACTAACTAAAACGAGCATGTAAAAGCTTCCTTAAAAAGAAAAAAGACCAAACTGAATAGATTTCAAACAGATTGGTAATCAAAGAAAAAGAGCAATCAGGTCTGACCACAAACAAGAGTTTTGGACATGCCATCCTTTATAATATTCTTAAATTAAAAAGAATTCACCCAATCAATATGTCCACTTACAGATTCTGAGTATCTACCTCATTTTCACATACAACACAGACTATAGGGCTTTTTTTTTTTCATACTCTGACCACCTTGAATGATTTCTTGTCTATTTTCCAGTCATTTCTGACTTAAATGTAAAAGACTGCTGGATATTCCAGTAAATGACTAATGAGCGAGCTTACCTGGAGTAGGAGAAGTGGGAGATGATCCGCCACTACTTATGCTTGCTTCATTGCTCTGGAAAATATGGAAGAAAAATATGATAACTAAAACAAAGATAATAAATATAAAAATTCAAACCTTTCCTCTCACCATGACACTCCCACTTTTTTTTTTTTTTTTTTGGGGGGGGGGGGGGTCTTTCCTTTTGGGTTTTTTTTCTTTTTTGCTTTCTTTTTTTTCGGCTTTTT
>JBCHJU010449873.1:0-13098 GCA_039654505.1 Plocamopherus imperialis
CTTAGCGTGACATCCGCTTAGTACGACCATTTTTCCATGGTCCCAACGATGTCATGCTAACCGGAGTGCACTGTATTCAACAAAAGAAGATAAAAAAGTATTGAATTGTTCTGGGGTGTGAGATCCAAACGGAAAAGTGTACATTACAGGCTAGGCTACAGTTGGCTAGGTTTAGGCTAGTTTGAATTGAAATCAGTTTCTGGTGTTTTCTCGCGTGCTCGGCTTGGACTTCGGATAGATCTATTGTTACTAGAATTCTATTGTATTCAACTTCTTCAAAAGCTTTGTGATATCATTCTAGTAACTTTCACTTTCATATTGACTAATATTGAACGAAAATAGCAGGACTTGGTTTTATCAATCATAACAGTGATCTTGTGGGAATTGAAGGGGGACTAAAAAATGAATTTAAAAATGGTCCTAGCTTGAGGAAAAAGACAGTAACTGTGATTTCTATCGGTTTACTTAGTTAAATAAAAGGAAGCATCATGAACCTGGCATTTGTTACTGTCTAGATCTATATATTGTAAACAATGGTTGAATAATTAAAAAAACAAACTTCAGATGACAAATAGATCTTGTAAGCTTGAATAAAAACAGCTATTTTAGTGAGTTCATTTTAATTTTTCATTTAAATTAATGCTTTTTTTAAGCCTTTACCTCTTCTAACGCTCCCTACACTCTAGCTTTATAGTGTCTAAATAAAATAGGTCTCGGAGGAACGTGGCAATTATCTATTCATTGTGATGTGTGTTCAGACAATTTTGTGATCGGCCATTTACAGGCCTGTTGTTTTAAAGAGACTAAATTTCTAATTCTAGTCTATTCTCTTTCCTCATGATAATTACTGTGGAATCAAACTGTATAATTGCTGCTCCCTAGGTCTTTGAGGGAACATCTGGAATTGATGCAAAGCACACGAGATGTGAATTCACGGGTGATATTTTGCGCATGCCAGTGTCAGAGGATATGTTAGGTATGTTCCTCTTTGTATATTTTCATTTCTTTTTATCTCTCTGTTTGTTTTCTCTTTTAGACTGATTTTTTAAAATGTATGCAGGCATGTAGTAGGTTAAAATTGTCATGAAGTGTATTTTTACTTTCTATAGTAATTGTTATAGTATAATTTTTTTCTAATTTAAGAGTATTTTCAAAAAAGTATTTGATAGACCAGACAGGCATACAAGGATGTCCAATTTATTTTACAGGTCGAATCTTCAATGGATCTGGAAAGCCTATTGATAATGGTCCATCTGTGTTGTCTGAAGACTATCTTGATATCATGGGTAAAGTTTATCTCTTGTATAGATGAATTTGGAGAAATGAAGAGAAAGAAACAAACCAAAACACAAACTGAAAACTTTGACAGATTACCATAATAATTACCCTGCCCATTCCCTGTCCAGAAGAAAAAAAAATTTACAAAGAAAGCATGCAAGTTTTCTTGTTGTGATAAAGTATATCTCATTGCAATGTCCTTGCTTAATAATGTCAATTTATTTAAGTTCCCTCTGGGAATCCTGTGATTGGATTTAATTGCAGAAACACATTACCTTGCATTTCCTTGTGAATGGCATGCTGAAATTGTTAAAGGAGTATTACTTATCTGTAAGTTTGATCTATATATAGTAAAACATATAGAGGTATAATGTCCTTTTTTTCTTTGCAGGTCAACCCATCAACCCGTGGTCACGTATCTACCCAGAGGAAATGATTCAGACTGGAATTTCAGCCATAGATACCATGAACAGCATTGCCCGAGGTCAAAAGATTCCCATTTTCTCAGCTGCTGGGTTACCTCATAATGAGGTAAGAATTTGCAAGTGGTTCTTTTTCTAGCTTAAAGCAGACCTCCACGTTATGTTTTACAACTCTCAGCAAAGCTTAGAGCCCAGTTTATCTTATTTATTAATAACTTTGAATTAAAATCTTTTAAGTTTTTGTTTTTTTGTTTTTTTCTTTTTGGTTCTATTTCTGTTGTTGATGTTAACTATAGAAATGAAACGAATGGAGTAATTGTTCTAATCTACATTTAAGAATTTCTAATTTTTTGCCTTGCTTGTTTCAATATGTATTCTATTCAATCCACACATATGTTAAGTTTTTTCAACATATTTTGTGCCGATGAAGTAAATGTCAATTTTTGAATAAGACAGAAGATTTTTTTTTTTTTTTTTGTAAAGGGTTTCACAAAAAGTTTGAGAGAAAATTTTTGTTGAAAGCAGATCTGAGCTCAAAACATTTATGCTATCTTCAACGTGAAAGACAGTTTGAATTTTAGGATATGTACATAACCACTCAGGGAAACCTGCCCTTATCCTTATGAAACAGTGTCATGTGTCTTTGAATGTTCTTCAGATTGCTGCTCAGATCTGCCGACAAGGTGGTCTGGTCAAACTCCCAGGCAAGAGTGTTATGGATGACCATGAGGATAACTTTGCCATTGTCTTTGCTGCTATGGGTGTAAGATTTATTTTTTCTGCTTTACTCATCATATCATTTAGGTTTTTAATTTTTTTAAAATTTTGATCAATTATAATGTTGAATTGCTACCCCTAAAGTGCTTTTTAAAAAACTTGTTTCTGATTGAAGGCAGTCAATGGGGTTGGATGTTTGGTGCTGTTGGTTTGTCGGTCCTTCATATCTCTCCTTTTTGTTGTACATAATCTTTCATTATCTTCATCTGATTTTTGACTGCTCTGGTTGTGCGAGCTTCTGCTCCTCTCATTTACTGTTATATATAACATATCTTTTGTTTTCTTTTTATATATTTTAAGAGTTATATTAAGAACCCTGACAAGATGGTGGATAAGGTTAATTTAGATTACTCTATCCATGAATCTTTATGTTAAGTGCATTGCTGCAATTGTAATTTACTACTATCTTTTAGGTGAACATGGAAGCTGCAAGATTCTTCAAGCAAGACTTTGAAGAGAATGGTTCTATGGAAAATGTATCACTGTTCTTGAATTTGGCCAATGACCCAACGTAAGTGGGTGTTTTAATTTCTATTTTTTCTCATTACTTTTGTTTTATACAGGGGCAATAAAGTGATGTATATGATTTGATTTAGTGCGTACTCTTAAATCTTTTGGTTGATATATCTCACAGGAATTCCGCTATTCTGGTTTTAGTTGACCAGTCTTTACAAAGTTTTTCATTCCTTGAATTCATGAAGTTAAAATTTGATTTTGTCTTCTGAATGTTCAAATCTGGCAGCTTATTTCCGCTCACTTAAAAGTTCAGACTTATCATATAGCATATATCAGGGATCACAGCTTTCCGTGGATCTGCGAAATTCCACAGTTGCAAAAATTTCCCGAAATCTGCTTCATGGTCACTGGTGATCGCAGCCGTGGCCTAGCGGTTTGCTGTTGGCGGACCAGAGGTCAACGCACAGGGTTGGAAAAAAACAAAACAATCGAAAAACATGAGTAGGACAGTAGACCAGAGTGATTGGAGGTTAAATGGCTATCAACTTCGTCCCAGTTTGTAGTCAACTCTGCTTACGACCCAATCTTATTGGAGGGTTACTAATATTTTAATTATAAGGGCTAGGTCATGTGACAGCTACAAATAACTCTTCTAGGCTTAGGTTCTTAGCAAAGGTATGTACTTGTAATACATGTTTTTTTTTTTGTTTTTTTTTTTGTGTGTGTTTTCAGTATCGAACGTATCATCACACCACGTATTGCCCTAACCACCGCTGAATACCTGGCCTACCAGTGTGAAAAGCATGTGCTGGTCATTCTCACAGACATGAGCTCCTATGCTGAAGCCTTGAGAGAGGTCTCTGCTGCCAGAGAGGAGGTACCTGGTCGTCGTGGTTTCCCAGGTTACATGTACACAGATTTGGCCACTATCTATGAGCGTGCCGGTCGTGTTGAAGGCAGAAATGGATCTATCACTCAGATTCCCATTCTCACCATGCCTAATGATGGTCAGTCCTCATTTCTTGAGTCTATAATTATTGTTTAATCAGTTTTTATGGTATCTATAGAACATTTTCCTGCTCCATCAAATATGTACAAATTATTTTGTCTATTTTCTGCATTATATATAAATTCAATCTTGGTCTTGCTGATAAAATAAAATAACACATTATTTGCTATCTGCCTCCTTTTCTTTTTCTTTTTCTCTTTTTTTTTTTTTTTAGTTTTGAATATTTGTCGGAGATTGCTCCATGTAATTGTTCTTTTTTTTTTTTCCTTCAGATATCAACCATCCTATTCCTGACTTGACTGGTTACATCACAGAAGGTCAAATGTATGTTGATCGTCAACTCCACAACAGACAGGTGAGAGGAAACTGGTTTCATTTTATAATATTTAATAGGAATTTATACTTTACAAGTGCGATAACAGACAGAGACTTTAGAGGTGAGGGAATAATGATCAAAGCAAGGGAGAGAAGGTTACGATGGTTTGGACAAGTACAAAAAAAAAAAAGAAATTTATGTGTTAAACTGTGCTCAAGATGGAATAGACTGGAAAGATGGAGTGGGGAAAACCAAACCAAGAGTATGATGGATGAAGATGATAGGAAATGATCCTTCAAAATTACTGGGCAAACTGAAAGAATAGGAATAGGAATATAAAATCCATTAATGTTAGGCTTCATTGTGTCAAAATTACATGTTCAGTTGAGATGTATGAACAAAGATGAAGAAACTGAAAAACTTATTTTCTTAATTCTCAGATCTACCCACCCATCAATGTGCTTCCTTCTCTTTCCCGTTTGATGAAATCTGCAATTGGCAAAGGAATGACCAGGGAAGATCATGCTGATGTCTCAAATCAGTTGGTGAGTTAAGAGAAATAGATGCCCACATATATTTTGCATGACATCTTGCCGTGTGATTGATCCTGCTATCATAGATCTTCGATGTCATGCTAACCGGAGTGCACCGTAACCTGTAAAAGAAACTTTTATGATTTAATTTTTATTCACATTTGTTTTCTTGATGTGTAAAATCATTACAACTCCTCATTCCAACATCCGTTATTGACGGCCCCTTCTTCATCTCTTTCCCCCTCTTTCTTCTGACACCTTACTCTTGTCAAATCGCGATGTGGCATGAAGAAATTCAACACGTCGCCCATCACTATCGAACAGAAATTTTGACGAAAATCATTGTAAACTTCAAGCGACTGCCCTGTAACTATCAGAAGCACTAAATCATAAGCAAAAACATCTAGAAGAAGCTTGAAATCTCATCTGAAAGGAATTCACGTTATATGATAGATTCTGACGAGATGTCCGGTATTTATAAGTACCGAAAGCAAGTGATATCGAAACTGCGAACGGGTAAATGTGCATCAGTCGATTATGGTCGATCTAAGTACAGGATAGTGGTCTCACAGCAGTCGATCTAGGTGGGAATGAATTAATAATTAAACTTCTCCTAAATACTGTAAAAATATTTTGTGAAAGCTAGTTACTGGCATTATCTTTGATAATTAAACTTCTCCCAAATGCAGTAAAAATATTTTGGGAAAAATAAATGAATATTTTGATAACACCTAATTTGAACGCTGGCATTATACAGTGACCAGAATTTCGCTGTGGTTTTGGCAACATGGTATTGGGATGAGATAGGACAGATCCCTCTCTCTGCTTTATAATTTAGCATGTTCATTGGCAGTGCGCTCCAGCCGCTGGTCAGTGAATTATATGTTTATTGAATGTTGTTCAACTATGACAATTGCTTTTTTACTTCCCCTACCTTGGGCATATATCTTTAAATGAGAGAAAAGAAAAAGAAAGCTTTAGTTCATTGTTAACCTCTGACTCATCAAAACCACTCACAAATCTGCTTGCTGAGGTCCATTGCCATAATTTTCACCTGCTGCCTTTCAAAGTCCATATGTACCATGCATCAAAATGTTCCTCCTCAAAACCAAGACTTTGAAACATTTGTCAAGGACTATTGTCATTTCTTTTCACTTTTCCATTTAAAAGTCCAATTCTACATTAAAACATCCCTCCGAATATCACCTTGAAACATCAGTACCGGTAAATCTTGTCAAATGAATTAGATCTTTAAGTTTTCCAAATTTTCTGCCTCCTATCAAAAATCTTATTTTAATTCCATAAAATGATAACAACTGGAATTCTCCTAGCTTCTAAACAAAACATTTCTGGCAGTCTGCCTATTAATTCAAAAGGTTTTACTACTCATTTTTGTCTGTATCACACAAGCATATACTTTATTGTATAAGAGATATTAGCGTTAGGGGAAATGCAAAATGGATTTATCAAATAAGTCCCTCCCTCTTCCTCTTTCTTTCTATTTATTTTCTGTCATGGAAAATTTTTAACGTTTTTTTCTTATTTTCTTTTTTACAGTATGCTTGCTATGCTATTGGTAAAGATGTGCAGGCTATGAAGGCTGTCGTGGGAGAAGAAGCCTTAACAGCAGAGGATTTGCTCTATGTAGAATTCTTGGCTAAATTTGAAAAGAATTTCATCTCACAGGGTAAGTTTTTTTTTTTTATTTTATGAAACTGTATCAGTAGATATATCCAACGAAGGATAAGCTTTACTTTTAGTGTGATTGTCATTTACATGAATAAATATATTGTGATTAATGAGCGCACAGGAGAACCATAAAGGATTTGGGTATTGCATAAGTAGTTTGAATTACTATCCCAACTTCAATTGTCATGCATTTTTACTTTAAGGCTTTCTGAAAGTATCAAATATATCACAGAATAATTCACTTTCACAGGAATATGAAGTTTAATAGTTTGCATATGGTGTTTTAGGTTAGAGTTTTTAAAGCGGTTGAGACATTTACCTCTATAGTTTCTGTCAGTTGAGTAAAATAAATGTGGTATGACTCAAAGGTCCATCACACCAAGAGCTAGTAAAATAAGTTTTCATATTGGTGTTAATGACTTATTTACATAGAATGTGGTCTGTTCTTATTTTTTTTTCACCTTTTCGAACCAAGTAATGTCAAGTAAACTTTATTTAAAGTCACTTATAGTATTTTTATCAATAATAGAATTGTTTTTGGCATATTTTTTGTTTTTGTTTTTGGCGTATTTAAAAAAAATTTTTTTTATAAGTTTCATTTTTGGTAAAATGTTCCGAGAGACGATCAGTTAAGTTTACTTTGGTGTGAAAATCTGAAAATGTAGTTATATGTTTATAGAACGACACTAGCATTATAGTCTGGACAAAATATTGAAAATGATAGACAAGGCTGGTCAGTGAATTACATGTTTATTGAAAGTTGTTCAATCATGACAATTGCATTTTTCATATGTCTGTCATAATTTTTGATTGTATTATGTCATTTGATATATTTTTAATGATTTGTGATTTTTAAAAAATTTACAGGCTACTATGAGAAACGTACAATCTTTGAATCTTTGGATATTGGCTGGCAACTGTTGCGTATCTTCCCTAAAGAAATGCTCAAGAGAATTCCAGAGAGTACTCTTAAGAAATACTATCCAAGAGATTCTCAAGCTGCCAAGGAAACCACTTCAGCAGAAGTCACCTCTCTCTAACATAACTCCATAAATCATATCATTTATGTGTCTTTGTGCTTAGTCCATGGCAGGTATTTTTACCAATGTTGCTAATATTGTGTTGATAGAAAGTCAACCCCTTTATAGATCTTGAAATAAATTGATGACAGCTGGCTGCAAAGATTCATTTGTCAAAAATTAGCTTTTTGTGTATTCTTTTTGTAATATTTTAAAAAACAACATTTTAGGCATGTTAAAGACTAAAATAAAAACCAATCTATTTGCTGACATAAATATCAAAAACAGTATTTCAATGTAGCATTATTTTATTATCAGATGTAAAATTCTATCTATACAAGTAAAGGATTTTTGACATATGATTTATTTCATCTGGCTGTGACTCCATTTGAAAGGTACCATTGCTTTTATCTTTCTTCTTAACTTCAGTGTGTCATTTCCTATCACCCCATGGATGTTTATTGTATAGACAGACTTTACTGCCTAGCCGTACGCTGGTTTTAGATAATTGTCTAAAAGATGCCCTTTCAAGAAGGGTTATAGCTACTTCACAGTTTTTGTTTTTCTTTCCTAGCACAATTGTCTCCAACAAATTGTGGTGAATTAAATGTGTAAGCTTATGTGGTCCAATATTCATATTCTTAAGCAGAGTCATAATATAATTATATTTATTTATGTCCTTTGTTGGATTATGGTATGAGTGCTTTCATTTGTACATAAACTCGTGTGTGAATTCATGATATATTGAATTTCATTTTTTTATTTTTTTGAACATTTTTTGCATCGAAAGGACTCTGTGCCAATATAGCTGTGCATTGGTTGTTTTAAAGTTTCTCCAGGAGGCTGCTTGATGAACGAATGTAATATTGTATGTCAATAAGAGTGAAAATAAGTTGTCTCTTTGAGCTGACTTTTGAAAATGTGTTTAATATCAAAAGATTAAGGAGGAATTGAAGTGTTTACTGGACATTCCATCCTCTGAACAGGAAAGGCATGAGAATGTCTGTTTTCAAAACAGTCTTTGATATGTCATGGCTATAAAGCCTTACTGTTTAAAGGATCTGACGCACTCATAATATATGTATAACATTGCCGCTTCTGAAATAGCCAATATTGTTGTCTTATTGTCTCTCGTGTGTTGTGGTGAATTGTTCAATACTTGTGAATAGCATTGTGGTTTTTGGTTTGGTTTGGTTTTGTTTTTTTGTTTTTATGGGGTATTTTTTTTTGGTCTTTTTGAAAAAATGTTTTATCAAAGATGAGAGTTGCTGTCTATTGTTCAATTTGCTGTATATGATATGCGTCTCATGGTAATTTGACTTTAGGGGACATGGAAGAGAGGTTCATTTTCAATTACACCATTTCCTTCATGTCATCATTTTTAGTTTTTTTCATGTTATCAGAAACTTTAAGATCATCATTAGGTGATCCCAAGCTTTAAGTTACTTCATTATTGTTTTTTGTTTTATTTTTGTTCAAATACACTACAATTTTATCATTAGAAATGCATGTGAAATGTTTGTTGTTTTGGGGTTTGTTTTTTTTTTTGTTTTTTTTATTTATATCTAAAAGGGTTGGTAGAACACTGATCGTTGCTGGATAAATAATCCTGAAACTGCTTTTCATTGAAGTTAAAAGAGCTGATTGCACAAGGGGTGTAAATAAATTAATAAATCTATATTTTGTAAATGTTCTTCCAAAATATTGTAATGGTCAGATAGATGGTCAAACAACTGTCCATATGAATGGAAAAATTAGTTGCTGTATCAGATTGTCTCAGTGAATTGTGCAAAAAACTTAAAACTAACTGAAGTCCGTTTTTCCCGCCCCAAAGTGTGTGGGTTGTATCTAGTCAGCTCTATATGATCATATCACCATAACAGATGCTGTGAAATTTTACTTGTGGTATGTAATATATTATGGGATTCAATGTAAATTATAGTGTTTAAAGGCTTGCACTTAGAATTCATGGTATTTAGAGCTTATTATGTTTTCCATTCAATTTGAAAGTACTGTTTGGAGTAATTGCTTGTTTAGAAAAAAAGTAAGAGATGTAAATGAGTTCATGAAAGTATTTGGATTTTGATTTTTTTTTTCTTCTTATATAATTTATATACGCTAGCTTGTAACCAGACATCCTGATGTGAATTATTTAATTCATGTGGAGCACTGATAATATAACTTATAAGTATACACGATGACATTTAAGATATTTGATTAAATTTCACCTCCTCTAGTTAGAATCGATCACTTTCTTACTGAAAGGGCAAGTCCAAGTGACCAATGTGGAGGGGCTGGAGGGACCCAAAACTAATCCAAACCCTCATAGTTCTTATCTTCAGCCTTCTCTATTGAGCGGTTATTGGTTTCACTAATGCTTAATCTTTTGATCTCTGCTGTCATTTTTCATTAGGTTTCCATTGTTAGTTTAAAGCAACGTTTTAATATTGAGGTTTCAACTAAGGTCTCAATTTAAAGCTTATTTACTTTTCAATATTAAAATCTACTCTTTTAAGGAAAGGTGGCAAAATGAAAAGAACAAAAGAATTGTGAAAATGTCTGTACCGATACATATTATGTGTGCTCCACTTGTTTAACTCCATGTATAGTTGTATGTAGCATCAATAAATCTTTTCAATAAAATTTGTGTATTTTATTCTGTATTTAAGTGTTCTTTCTGATGTTTATATGATGTGGATGTTAAGCAGGTGCACTGTAAAAACACTGACCAGATGCCTCAATGATAGTGATAGAGAAAAATGTATAAAGTTTACCCTACGGCGGACAGTGGTTGGGAGTGGAAGCATGCTTTGCTCTTTTTGAGGAAATATGCTCTTGGAAGGTAGAACTAGAACCATAGTGAGTCAGATATTTCCATCACTCTACATTTTACCAGTAACACCGGTCCTTAGTGAATCTTGATTTTTGGGCATTACATATACTTAGATTTTCATTGTCTAGAGTAGTTGGCAGCAAAATTCAGGAAGCATTGTCCTGCAAGAGGATTGGCTGACATTTACAGAGTAGAGTGAAACTTTGGTCTTGAGAGAACGCGTGGACAAGGCACATTTTCCCACTGTTGCAGAGTTCTCATTATTCCCAGATGACAAATTTATGAGGGGAAATTCAAATAACAGGAAATTATCTTTATAAGTGAAGTGAAACAATGGCAATGAAAACGCCAATGGCACCATGCGCACTTGGACTTGAGCGGCCCTAGATGAGAGGAGGAAGAAGGCTGTACCTTTCATTATTTTCTTTGTTATCGGCCAGCACCATATGATATGTGCCGGTAAAAGATGAAACCAATAAAATGATTAAATGATTTATCAGGGATTTCTTGACATGAAAGAACAATATCTAAACAGGGGGAAAAAACAGAGCTACAATATACTGTCCTAAAAATCCTGACAAACCTTGTCAGATGAGATCAGATTGTGAGATACCATTTCAGTACTCATTTCAAAGCTGAACTTGACAGATTTCTAAAGGCCTTAGAGTCATATATAATTTGCAAAGATAACTTCTATGTATCTTTACCGATTCTACGTCAGCTCTACAGGCTAAACTTAAACTTAAATGGTCAGAACCCACAAAACTAAAATCAAATTTGAAAAGAATCGAGGTATTATATGAGAATTGTAGAATTTGCTTTGTCTGGATTCCTGGTCACAGTGGCATTTATTAAGGGAAATGAGAGAGCTGACAGACTGGCAAAGTAAGTCTGCACTCCTTCGGGATATATATATATGAAAACCATTTTACTATATTTTCTGATTTTGAACCTCTAATAAATAAATATGTTAACATGTATTTAGGTTTGGCAAGAAGATTGGGATTACAAAACAAATAATAAACTGCCTATGTACATGATACTATCCCAAATTTAAAAGACTGCCAAAGGTGAAATTATCAAGGAAGGATGATACCATTATGAGCAGACTCTGAATCGGCCATACCGTACAAGGCTTTTTCACTCCTTTCTTCTACAGAACGAACCATCACCGGCATGTCTGTTCTGTGACAAGAATTCAACTATAAAATACATCCCTATACCATGGAACCCTACACTAATTAATTAGTGAGTGACCACACTGATTCTGACAGGTTCTCCCTTGCTCACAACTTAGGCCTAGATCTAGTCCAGGCTAGCCCGAACACAACAGTCATGCAGTGCGACTCTCTCTCTTACTGCCTGCAGTGCCTCAGCAGGGATGCAGTAGCACATGTTTCTGTTTAGCGTTAGATCTATGGCTCTCGATCGCCCGTGTTGGGCCTTTGGTATTTTGTGTGAGAATTTAAGGGGAAATTGTTCGGGCAAATCGCCGTTTTGGTTCGTGTTAAGATGTAAAGCAAATATGAGTTTGTGCTATTGAGGTTAAAGTAGTACATGTACAACAAAGACGAAATTTATTTGGGGATTTGCATTCAGTTCGTGTAAAGGGAAGATTCGTGTTAACCCTTGTTCAAGTTAGGAAAATCTACTATATTGTCTTTGTTATAATTGTACATGTAACTAAACAAATGAAGGGGGTTGATTGAGTCACAACAGCTCTGTGGATCCAAACCTTGATCATACATTACATTGCATCATACTGTTGCATTGTCTATGTGAAGACTTCAGTCAAACAAAGTGAAAAATCTAAGCCATTGAAGACATTTGCAACAGGAATCGCTTTTATTTATTCTTCTTACATTGCATGTACAAGAGAACACACATTTACCTTAAACAGGAATCCAGCTCCTGGGTCTGTCCAGACCATTTTCTTGAACAGAATGAAAGCACAATTTAGTCATAACAGCCAATGAGGAAAATAAAACAGAATTTCAGCTTTAGACTAGGTTGGACCTGTATCTGAACTCGCAAAAGTAAAATAATGTAAAGATTGCACATGGATATTTTGATACTATTTTGAAAAACAAGAATTGTGATAAAGGGCAAAACTAGTGTCAATGTAAACATAGTCATGTAGTAGAAAGAAAAAGATTACAAGAGTAATAATCTTCAATCAATTCTTAATTTTCATTTCGAATTTTAGACAGTGACAGTGCCTGAGAACAGTTTTCCAAAACAAAAAATGAAAATACCTATACCACATACATGGTCAAGACATTAGACATGTTGAACTATTCATGGCATATAAGTCAATTCCATGTGATATGTAGTATTGATAGACACATTAAAATATTTAAAAGCACAGAAAATAATGTGTGAGACTTGGAAAAAGAGAACAAAATTGTTGACCATAAGAAAGTAAAATATAGAGATTTCCCACAATTCCAAAATTTGTGTTTGATATACATGATGTGTATGGCTATGTTTCACTGAATAACAAAAGAGCAAACAAATTATTAGTATTAGACCTTGAGTGCAGGTAAAGTTTCAAGTTTAACAAAAAAAAAAAAAAAAAAAAAATCATGCATTTCTTTCATCCTGCTTAAAAAATACTAAACTTTGAGGACTAAGCTCTGTTATAGCTTCAGATTTTATACACATATATTCATATACAGTGCAACACGCGTTCGTCGAACTCACGGATTCCTGGAACAAATTGCAATGTCCCAAATATTTTCCTCTATTTTCTATACATTTTTTTCA
>JBCHJU010449984.1:0-13097 GCA_039654505.1 Plocamopherus imperialis
TGTTATTATGTGGTATAAGTTGGTAAATTTAGTCAAAAAAAAAAAAAAAAAAAAAAAAAAAGCAAAATACATAAAAAACAAAAATGGATATTGTGTTTGGAATACATATATATAAAGGCTATAGGCACAGCAGGTTGGACGATATTGTGTTTGGAATACATATATATAAAGGCTATAGGCACAGCACGTGTTCTGTCGAATAGGCTTAGTGAAACTTGTGTGTTGCATTGTGGTCTAGCACTAGGTGCTGGGCTCGCTGACCCTAAGGTCTCAGATCAGAGTCCTATGTGTTTGGCTTAGACTTCCAGATCCCTCTTCGTCAAGCCTAGGAAGATCTTGTCTTTGCCTCTGTTCTCCAGTATTTTCCACTTTGGATGCCCCTTGGGTGTTAAGGTCCCCATGTGGAAAGTTTGCATTTGATTGAACGTTGGACTTTTATTTTTCCCCATTTGAATTGACATGTTACCATAAAAGGCTGCTAGCTGTGCTCATCAGGGTTAAAATTGTTCCAAATGTGAGCCTGTATTCCGGAAAGGGTCAATTTCACTCTTGACTGTCTGATAATCTTTAATGGCTTGCTGTTTGAAGTTTATACAGCTTTCTTCGTCCTCATTCCACCCTTGAGTTCAAGTTGATCAGGGGTTTTCCTCATGCTATTTTTCTGACTTGCAGAATGATTCATTCCCAAATTCATCAGTCAATGCCATGTGATGTCAGGAGAGAAGTGTTATTACTTTGAGTTAGTGTGACCAGATATGATGGTGACCCATTTAATGAATAGATGGAAGACAAACACTGTCAATCAGTTTGACCCCAACCTTGCCCTTTTAATCTGGATTAAACATTTCCCAGGTTTTACTATAGACAAACACTGTCAATCAGTTTGACCCGAACCTTTCCCTTTTAATCTGGATTAAACATTTCCCAGGTTTTACCTGCATCTACATTTTCTTAGAAATGTCTGCTGTGTGTTTTTGAAAAGATGTAGACATTTCATTTGCATCGTGCAAAATTAACTAACTTGAAATCCAAATATGTGTATAAATATTTCTGACCTCATACAAACTTGCACCTGAGCCTAAAGTGTACCCCTCAAAGCCCAAGGTAGATTCCTCCTTCCTGTTGAAAGTGCCTTGCTGTATTGAATCCCTGAATCCCTTTTGCCCCCAACCCGCCATCACTACACACACTGGTTTGATGTCAATGCAATTAGTATTTCATGACTGCCTGTGCCGTTTGTGAGAAAAGATTGTGTGGCCTGTTAAGAGTGTAGGTCACTGTGTTCATGGTCATTGCAATATTTCTATTTTAATTTATCCCTTCAAAATATATGGTGTTTTAATATGTTGCCATATATTTATGTATGTGACCTGATCTATTGAAATTGAACTTAAGTGGCTGTTTTTCAGGATTTGATTGTACATCATGAGAAAGTACAGGGTGTGCCCTTTAATTTGGCACAAGTTTATTTGGTATGGCATGTTGACCGATTCTTAACCTATTTGGCCCTAAATGTAAATCACTGTTGAAAAGTGAAGTTAAAAATGAAAGTTTGAGAAAATGGCAAGTTGGTTTGGGGATTTCATATCACTGTTTTCTCAATGTAAGACAGGTACGCCTCTAAATTTTTAAAGCAATGTATTTCATTTCAAAGAAACAGGCCACATATGATGCTTTACTCTTACATGATTGCCATTGGAAAATATTTGCGGTGGAAGGAGAGTTAACAAAGCTTTCTTAGAAGTAGAATAGTATGTGTGAGTGTCTGAACTTAGATTCATTCAGCAAGGAACATAGAAGACTTGTTAAATTATGCACTAAGAGACCCTGTCTTAGCTCATGGCTGTGTACAGTTATCTCCGTCACCATCTCCCCTGCCCTAAGAATTAGCATGTTTTGTGATCCATGCATACCTACTGAGCTCTGAGAGGTTTGTGTGAGCCATTGCATTCTGCCAACTATCTCTAATAGCAATTCCATTGTACTAAATTGTACTGCGTGCTCTTTGGGTTTGACAGTACAGTAGCAATATTAAAAACTATCCCACAACGGAATGCCTGTATTTTGCTCTTCTTATATTATCACTCCTGGAGGAGTCTATTGAACCAGTGTAGAACATGAACATGGTCGTGTCAAGGTTTACATTATCCCTCTCTATGTCGTACATGTCATTATATTAAAAGAAATGAGTTTTATTCAAGTACTGTTTCGTATTTTACGGACATAGTATGCAAGAGCCACGGCAACCCCCCCCCCCCCCCTTTCAGGTGCCTGCATTTCATTATCAACTCTGCTGCCAACACTCCACGCCCCACCCCACCTGTAGCCTTACTCCATCTGTAGCCTCACCCTCATAGAGTTAAACTCATTCCATGGATGGGGCTGTCGTACACTTTCCAACTGACTTACCAATCACCCCGTAGTCATTTATCTCACCCCCGTAAAGGGAGCCGCTTATTTGTACATATTCAAGCAATCTAACAGTGAGATTTTTTATCAAAGTTTAATTACAAATCTGTTCAAATCACAGATTTTCTATAGCAAGATGAATGATAATATGTTTATGTTGTTTTAAGAGCGAAGTAATTTTTTTTTTACCCTTTCTGTCTGTTATGACTTTGCTTTTGTTTGCAATTTGCACTTTTAGGATTTGCCTTTTTGTACCATTTTTATATTACTTTTTCAGAGGCAAGGACAACAGCTGTCCCATATCTCAATGTAATATGGCATAAGTTTCATTTTTTTTTTTTTTATATTTTTGAAATAAAGATTAAATTCATAGGGTATATTTTTATCTGTCAGGATAAATAAAGAGGAAATTTGAGATATATCCACTTTTGTATTTCGTTTGCAATCCTGTGATGAATTTTTCCCCTCTTATCGCCTTATACTTATTTGTGTTTGGCTGTGTAGCCTAGGATTTGATCAATTTAACAATGTATGAATATTATTATACAACTCATTCCCCCACCCCCAAAAAGGTCTGCAATATCTCTTGCTTGTCATCCATATTTCTGTGAAATTGATATCAATTAAAACTTACAGAAAGTTATCTGACTCTTGTGGACTCAAGATTGAGTGACAAGTGGCTTGAATGAGTGTAAAAGATACATAAATGTGTGTGTGTGTTTGTGTGTATTTATATGAGTTGAAAGTGATTGTATTATAGATTTATCTTGCGTGTGCCTTTTAGCTAGCAGACCAATATAAATGTGAATAATCACTGATAAACCCACACTCAGGGAGTCCTCTCATCCATGTCCATGTATATCGGCTGTATGATTATGTACAGGGTAGGCTTGAAATACTGACGGGTGTTGTTCTGTGATGTTCTGAAGCAGTCGCATCAGACCTAACTTGGGAGAGAGTATAACGCACTGCATACCAGTGTACTTGTCAAATTATGTCAATCTGCTCCTCTTGGATTAGTTTTGATTTTAGAAGCTTTTCCCTAGTATACACCAGGAGAAAACCTGCAGACTTCAAATATGTTGTCATGTTTGTGACTATTCTTACAAGTGATTGGTGTATGGAGACATTTTCTTTGGGAACCAGGGGTTTTCATTTGTCTCTCTCTCTTTTTTTTTTCTGTAGACATCAATAGTCAGTCTTTATTCTCAGTGCATCATGTATGTCTTTCACACTATACTGGTATTAATTTTTAGATTTGCAAAATCTGTATCTGTCATGATTGTCTGGATATTGTGTTGGCTAGTCATCTCGAATAATGCACTTTATATCTCTGAACCCAGGAGCATATTTTCCTTGTCTGGAGTGAGCTGTTCTGCAGCATCCATTTAGATAAAGGAAACAGTTGTCTTGAAACAACTGTCCAATTTAAAGAATAGGCAATGTATGGGATTTTAACTTTCTTGCCTTACTTTCAAATCAAATACTATCAACTTTGTTTTGTTTTATCCCTCTAGTTTTGCTGTATAGCTTACTTCAAAGTAATTTATAATATTATGCTTTGCATATGGGCAATCTTTTTCGAGTGATTGATTAATGAAGTAAAATAGTTGAAGCAAGGACTTACGGACTATTTTTGGAAAACTACATAGGCTTTTCATTTCTCTCGTTGAAGACATTTGTATTCCTTTTGTACAGATTTCAAAGCCTGACTTTGTAAAATCTTATGGGTCATTGCCTCTGTCAGTCAAGTGTCTAAACTATGTCTCAGGAAAGTTTCACACATAAATATGCATTTAAAGCAGTGTTTGAATAAGGCACGTTTGGTCATGCCCGCCCTGTATATATATATAAATAATATGATATTAATATTAAACTTATACCCATGGATTGCAGAAGAAGAGCTACTAGTTTTGATATATGTTGTTTTATTGGTTGCTGTTTTATGGTTTTGTCTTTTTAGCTTCTTTTTTATGTGGAGGGATTAGATTTTTATAAAAAAAATAAAAATAATAAAAAGAACAATTAATATTAACATCGTATGAAATTCCAGTTTGACATCAGGCATTTCTTCATTTATGATGATTATTGTTATTTTTCTTTTTTTATCTTTATCAAAATAATTATCATCATCATTATTATCATTATTATTACTGCTACTAATATTCGTTTTTATTAGTGTATATATATATATATACATATATATATATATATGTTTTTTTTTTGTTTTTTTTTTGTTTTTTTTTTTTTTTTTTTTTTCATATTTTTACCCATTCTTTACTAAAATGGCCATTGTAAAAGTTAGATTTCATGCTTGCTGACTTCCACCATGGTCGTTTGTCATCACAAAATCTCAATGTGCTAATGACAATTTATATTTTATTTATCATCATCAAAGTAAAGAAAGAATCAAAGGATGCTAAAAATGAAAATCCACTTCTACTAAAAAGGGTCTTTGAAAATGACTTTGAGAAAAAAAAAATCTTGTTTGAAAGTAATAAAAACTTGTATTTTAAGTGATTTTGCTCGTACGCTTTATTCTTATATATTCAGATAATATATATTAGTGCTTTGTTTTGTCCATCCGTCATCTGCTTCAAGAAAATCTTTTTCATGTGCGGTTAGAAATAAGATATTTCCTATAGGTTTGTTTATGTGTAATTTTGAAACATCAGAAAGTGATGCGTGTGTGTGGGAGCTGCTACATGTACATGTATTTGAATGTGCATTACATTCAGGGTTGCCGTTTTTCCGCAAATTTCCCGATTTCCGGAAAATTAAATTTTGATCGGCACTTTCACTGATTTTTGGTGACAACGATACTGTATATATACTGATTTATCGACATCGGGGTTTGTTTCATTTAATATCGGCCAGAAGAGGCCCATTTGACGACGCCGGCAGGGAGCCCAGACTTCCGCGGCAGAGACAGCCTCTAAATATTCTCCGTGGTCCCGGCTGAGATTGAAATACATAGGTCCGTGGCCGTTGAGAAGAGCTAGCGTCAGTCAGTGGTTAATGTATTTCCTTTTCATCTGCGGCGCCAATGCCGTGAAAATGCGAACCGCGAGATGTACGATGACTAGATCATCATAAAGAGGCAGCTTACTTGTAGGCTAGGCTATCATTTCCATCTGGACGCGTTATTGTACACCTGAAAGGCGCATGCACAGTTGTTCTTTTCGCTCCTCTGAGTCTCTCCCTCTCGTTGGATTTGAGGCTAGATCTAAGATCTAGTTTCATCCTGTTGTCTCACTTTGCTTCATTTTGTAGAGCTCAACTAGATCTAGATCCAAGTCCTATAACGTGTTTCTTTGTTGAAATAGTTGCGGTTAACAGCAAAAAGAACGAATTGCGCATGCGTCGTTCGGGTCTATAATAATAACCCTTCGTTTCCAGAACTAGACCAAGCCTCACGTGCCACGGGCACTGGTGTGTACAAACGTCCCAGATCTCCCGTTTTTCTGGGGATTCCCCGTGTTTGTGAGGACGACCCTCCCCATACATCACAGTCACAGACATCTCAAATTTCCCCGCTTTCCAGTCGCTTACACAGGTCGGAGACTCCGATCAAGTCCTTTTCAGCCCTAGCGAAGTCCAAATCTGTAGATCTAATTCGTTGAAACGCGTTATCATTGAAACGCGTTATGACTTGGCTCACTCGTCGTATCACTGTGACACGCAGAAGGTGTAATCGCGTAAGCCCTTGGTGCTAGTATAATACAATGTACAATGTGTAGTATCCCGCTTAGCTCACACCCATGTGGATGAAAGAACACGTACATACTGGCTTCGACGAACAGCGAGTGACCTCGAGGGCTAGCATCGTTCCTCTGTGCCTCGCGCGTCCACATACGAATAGGCATAGGACGCAAACGACACGGGCTTACAACTTCCAAGACTGTAATTCTTTACCGTGGAAGATAAGTGTGAGGCTATATTATATGCCGAAGCTACATCAAAAATCCAAATAATAACAAGAGAAAAACTCGAGTCCTTGAAAAGTGCGATCAAAATAAGAGAATTAGTTCTAGAGGTAAAAAAGAAGCGGGAACTGGCGTGATAAAACCACGCTGTGATAACACACCAAAGGCATAGGCCCTAAATGGTTCAGAAATCTGAATACCGAGGCATAGACCCTACGTGGTCCAGAAATCTGCATTTCTGTCATCCTAAGTTATTTGGTTTCTTTAGTTTAGATTTTGGCCGTTGGTGGATTTCGTGTGGTGATGGGGCTAGATTTGCCTCAGAGTCACGGTCCTCAAAGATGGCTGGTTATATATCATGTTTAAAACAGCATAGTTGAAAGGCATCGACAGTGACATTAACAATGAATTTAATTTTGAGTGGTTGGATGAGTGTGCAGTGAAAGTTGATGGGAAGGACTGTAAAGTCAAGATAGTACTGTGGATAGTGTGGAAAAAAGATAAGTGAAGAGAAGAGAATGTTAATACACGTGTTGTCTTTTTCTCTACTCTCCTGGTCAGTCTACATGTCTTTGTGGACTATTACCATATTTGAGGGGGGTGGGGGGGGGGGCACTGGGGACTCGGCGGCCCCGGGCCACTTGAAAAGATCGGGAACTGGCAACCCTGTACATTTCTGTCTTTCATTGGACCGCTCTGTCTCTCTTCCCCTGTTTATCAATTGTTTTGATGTGGTTGGAATCAGTGGACAATAAAGATTTAAAAAAAAAGTCTTATGTCTGTATGCCTGCGAATAACTCCGTCACCAAAAACACTGGCTCCAACAACACCGTCACCGCGAACACTGTCAACAATGACAAGACCGTCACCAAAAACGAGAGCATCAACTATGATCAACAACAACACTAACACTATACCCACACCTACAACAATAAATCAGTCATTAACAATGCCGTGCCAACAACAATGATACAAACAATGCTATCACCGTCATGAACAACGCTTACCAAAGGTGGTCATCACCAACAACACTGTACCAACGACACCAACACCACCCTCGCCAAAAAAACGCGTTCACCAACGACACTGACATCAATAACACCCTACTACTAACAATGTTACCAATACAGTACCGATAATACCGTCACCAATAACTCTGTTGTCAACGACACTGTAGAAAGAAAACCGTCAGCAACAACACTGTGTACAACAACAATGTAACAATGTAATCAAGAACACCATACCAACAACACCGTACCGACAAAATAGTCACCAACAACACCGTTACCAACGACACCATACAAACAACATCGTCAGCAACACCACTGTAAGTGGAAGCAACACCACCCCCCCCCCCCCAAATAAATAAAATAAAATAAACAGTAACATCTTCAATTATGAAAACCTTAACTGACAACACTACAAACAACACCGTCACCAACACCACAGTAGGCCTACCAATATCTTCACCAACAACACCGTCTCCAAAAACACGCTCACCAACAATTCACCAACAACACCGTTGCAAGCGACAGCATACCAAGAAAACCTCAAGCAAACGACACCGTCACCAACAACACCTTTACAAAACAACACCGTACCTACGAAACCTTCACCAACAATACCGTCACCAAAAACACTTACAACGACACCATCATAAACGACACCTTCACCACCAACTCCATCATGAACAACACACTCACGAACAACACCGTCACAAACAACAAAACTCTCACCAACAAAGCCATCACCAACAACATTACAGTTACTATCATCACCACCATACCATCAACACCGTACCAAGAACATCGTCACCAGAAACGCAGTCACCATTGACGCCTACCAAGAACACCGTCAGCAAGAACAACATCACCAACAACACATTACCAAGAACACCGTATCCAACAACACCGTCACCAGCAACATGGTACCAACAACATAGTCACCAACACCACCTTCACCAGCAACATCGTCACCAACGACACATTCACAAACAACACCGTTCTAACAATGATGTGCCAACAACAACGTACCAACAAAACCGTCACCAAGAACACCGACGCTAACAATTCGATACCAACAAAAACGTCATCAACAAAACCACCACCAACAACAATCTGCAAAGACGTCACGAACAAGACCGTTGCTAAAACACACCTCCAACAACACCATAACCAATAACAACATTACCAAAAAACAAACAAACCCGTACCAACAACACCGTCACCAACAGCACCTTCGCGAGCATGACCTTCACCAAAAACACCATCATCAAAAACACCTTCATCAAAAACAACATCATCAAAAACAATTCCTCAAAAAGACCATCATCAATAACACCTTCCCCAAAGACACCATAGTCAAAATACCTTCATTAAAAACACGTTCATCAAAAACACCCTCATCAAAAACACTTTTATCAACAAGACGTTTACCAATAACACGATACCCACAACAACTTCGCGAACAAAACCGACTGCAACAACACCTTCACCAACACCTTCACCAGTAACACCTACACCAACAACACCTTCACCAACAACACTTTCACCAACACTTTCACCAACACCTTCACCAACACCTTCACCAACAACACTTTCACCAATAACACCCTCACCAACAACACTTTCACCGACAGCAGCTTCACCAACAACACTTTCACCAACGACACTTTCAAGAGCAACAACTTCACCAACAACACCTTCACCAACACCTTAACCAACAGCACCGCCATAAACAGGATCGTGACCAGGAACACCGTCCCCCAAAACATCGTCACCAACAAATTCGCTAGCAACACCGCCAACAACACCCTCACCAACTAAACCTTCATCAACAACACTGTTACCAACAGCACCCTCATCAGCGACACCTTCACCAATATCAAAGTACCAACAAACCTTCACCAACAACACAGTACCAACAACACCGTAATCAATAACACCCTACCAACAAAACCTTACCCAACAACTTCACAAAAAACGTCGTCATGAGCACACCTTCAAAAACAACACCTTTACGAACAACACATTCAACAACACAATACGTTCAAAAACAACGCTGTACCCATAACACCGTCCCCGACAACACTGTCGATAACAACACTTTCACCACCAACAAAGTAGCTAACGACCACCTTCATTGACTACACCATCATCAACAACACCCTCGCAAAAACACTTTTACCAACAAAACGCTCACAAACAACAACGAACCAACAACAACTTCCCCAAAACACCGTACACAGAACATAAGCACCAAGGACATTGTACCAACAACACGGTCACCAACAACGCCTTTACCAACAACGTTGCCAAAACAGCTTCACAACAACACCTTCACAAAAAAACAACAACACTGTCACTTACAACACCGTCACCAACAGCACCGTCAACAAGAACAAAACCCTCATAAAAAAGCAAGACAGTCACCAGCAACACAACGCTTACCAACAACACCACAATACCAATAACACCGTCCCAACAACACTGTCACCACTTACAACTTGACCAACAACGTCTTCACCAAAAATATCTTAACCAACAACGCCATAACCATAGACACCGGCAACAACAACACCGTGCAACAAAAACCGTCACTAACAACACCGTGCGAACATCACCGCCACCAACAACACATTCAAAAGAACCACTGTATCCAACAACACCTCTAAAAACACCACCAACACCGTACTAGCAACACCGTCAACAACAACACAATCATCAACAACACAACGCCATCACCAAAACCAATTTCACCAGCAAGACGTTCACCAACAACACCGCATCAACAACAATTTAACACCTTCAACAAAAACACCGTACCAAAACACCTTACCAAGACCACCATCACCAACAACACCTTCACCAACACCATCGTCATCAAGAATACCTTCACAAACAAAACCCTCTCCAAAAACACCAACACCGCACTAATAGCACCGTCACCAAAACACCGTCACCAACAACACCTCCAAAAACGCCAACAACACCGCACGAGCAACACCGTCACCAACAACCTTGTCAACAACTTCATCAACAACAACACCTCCAAAAACACTAACAATACCGCACTAGCAACACCGTCACCAACAGCCTCGCCAACAATTCCATTATCAACGCCATCACAAAAACACCTTCACCAACAAGACGTTCACCAACAACACAGTACCAAGAACACCTTCACAAAGAACACCGGACCAACAACGCCTTCACCAGCAATACTTTCACTAACAACAGCTTCACCAACAACACCTTACCAACAACAGCTTCACCAACAACACCTTACCAACAACAGTTTCACCAACATCACCTTACCAACAACAGTTTCACCAACATCACCTTACCAACAACAGTTTCACCAACAACACCTTACCAACAACAGTTTCACCAACAACACCTTAAAACACCGTACCGACAACACCTTACAAACAACAAAACCCTCAACAGCAATAATGACAACAACAAAACCTTCACCAAAACACTGTCACCAACAACATCACCGTTACCAACAACACTACCATACCAACAACACAGTACAAACAACACTGTCGACCACAAAACGGGCATCAACAACACCTTCATCAGCAACAACATACCAAAACCACCTTCACCAACAACACCGTCGCCAAAACCACCTTCACCAACAACACCATCGCCAACAACACCTTAACCAACAACACCTCTACCAATGACACTGTATGTAGAACACCGTCAAGAACAACACCATACAAACAACACCATAGCAACAGAACAGTACCAACAACACCATACTAACAACACCATAGCAACGGAACGGTAACAACAACCCCGTCATCAAGAAAATCGACATCAACAACACCGTCAACAGCAACATATCGTAACCAACAACACCGTAACAACAATAACAACTTTACCAACAGCACCGTACCAACAACACCGTGCCAGCAAAACCGTATCAACAACACCATACTAACAACAACGTACCAACAATATCGTTAACAACTACACCGAACCAACAACGCCGACACCAACAAAATCGACAGCAACAACACTGTCAGCAACAACCTAACCAAAATACCTTCACCATCAATTACGTTACCAACGACACCGTACAAAGAACACTGTCAGCAACAGCACCGTCAGCAATAACACAATCACCAACAAAACCGTTACCAACAACACCGTCACTAACAGAGCCGTACGAGCAACACCGTTTACAAACAACACCGTCAACAACAATACCTTTATCAAACAACAATTTCACCAAGAACACCTTCGCCAACAACACCATCGCCACAACAAACGCCGTACCACCAACACTGTCACCAAAGATACCGTCACCAATGACACCGTTTGGATCAACACATTAGCCAGCAACAGCTTCACCAACAAAAATATCATCAAGACACCTTCACCAAAACACCCTCACCAATAAGACGTTCACTAACAACACCGAATCAACAACAACCTCACCAACCCCACCGTACACTCCACACCGTAGTGAACAACAACTTCACCAACAACATTTTCATAAACACCCCTGTACAAACATCGCATTCACCAACAACGCCTTACTAACAACACCTTCACCAACAACACCCTCACCAACAACACCGTCGCCTAAAATATCTTCACCAAAAACACCGTTCACACAAGACCTTCACCTAAAACACCCAACCAACATCACTTTCAACAACACCTTCGCCAACAAGACCTTCACCAACAACACAGTTACCAAAAAAAACCAAAAACCAAAAAACAAAAACAAAAAAACAAAAACACACACGCAAAAAAAGACACGTCACTATCAGTGTCGTCACAACAACAAAACCCTCACGTACAACGTCTTAACCAACAACAAAATCCTCACCAACAAAGCCGTCATCAACAACAACACCGTCACCAACAACATCACCTTTACCAACAACACTACCATACCAACAACACTGTACAAACAACACTGTCACCAACAACACAGTACAAACAACACTGTCACCAACAACATAGTACAAACAACACTGTCACCAACAACACAGTACAAACAACAGTCACCAACAACACTGTACAAACAACAGTCACCAACAACACTGTACAAACAACACTGTCACCAACAACACTGTACAAACAACACTGTCACTGTGGCCTATTCTCTCCCGAGGGCCAGGGGCGATGATGATTATTCTTACCGCTTTTGGTTTTTCCATTTTCTAATGGCCAAACGTTTTGGTAAGCAATGAGTCAGGATCCAGTCGGCCATCTTGAAAACGTTCCCAAGGACTAGTTAGATCACGTGACCTTTTCGAATGCTTTGATTGGCTGCTCTGAAGCCCCAAACACACTGGAAGTGAAAGTCATGAGTCCACACCACGTTTTAATGTGTGAGCATGATACGCATATAATATAGACAAAAGTGTCCTTGGACTTCGCTAAAATTTTGTGAAAATGACTAGGACCCCAGAATGATTGTTTTAAAACCATGCCATTGTGAGGACTCCAGTGTAAGTATCAACAATGACATGAAGTCCTCAGAATGTTGGAGTGTATCCAATAGTTGGTCTTCACGAGTAATGCCCGACAAGCACACACACAGACACACACACACACACACACAAACACATACACAGATTACTCACTCATTCACAGCTGTAGAGGGGCATTTGCGAAGTGAAATTGAATATCAAATCATTTTATAAAGGCTGTCTTAAACAAAGAAAATACAGACATTCGAGACAAAGTGCTACAGGAGACTACTTGGGATATCCTGGAGAGAACGTAAAACCAA